>MDKI01039641.1:0-16055 GCA_005239505.1 Nicotiana paniculata
TATATATATATATATATATATATATATATATATATATATATATATATATATATATATCACTACTAGAAATTACAGCTATGGCAACCCTTCGAAAACCGTTGCAATATATACGCTAACCGTCCTTATAGGGCTATTGGGACGGATTTCGACGTGTTCTGGGATTCAACGTTATAATAGGTCTATTGGAACGGTTATTTGCAACGGTTTGAAAACCATCTTCATATATAGGGATATTGTAACAGTTTGGACTGCTACCATTTTTCTATCTATAGGAACGGTTTTCTTTTCTGTTGGGACGGTTTTATAACCGTCCCGGTATAATAATACAGCTGATCTTTTAAGTCTATTGCAACAGTTTTCATGATATATTACAACGATTTTTGTGATATATTGGAACAATTATCAGTACCCTATTGCAACAGATATTATAACATATTGGAACGGTTGTTTGGGGCTGCTCTTATTATTTGCTAGGTCTATGAAACGGCCATATTCTCTATTGCAACAAATTATAATTTCTGATATTTATGAAAGCAAATATTCTATGAAATTGTTTACACCATATCCAACTAGCATTATCCATGTACAAAAACAAAATATGGATACATTGTTTGGTCAACAATTCAAAAGTCAAAATAGATGAGTTTGCATACAAAAAGTTCTAAACTAAAATATCCTTAAACATAATAATAGAAAGTCTAACAACGATCAACAATACTCAAGTAAGGTCTTCGTCACTGCTTTCATCCGCAATTGCTGCACCTACAAAAGACAATGAGAAATAATTAATCAAAATTTTTAGGATAATTGAGCCATAAATACTTAAAGCAGCTTCAAGAACAAATGCAGTTGATAAGCAATGCAAGAAACATGGAGTCTCAAATGATGATGCCTCCACTGTCTACTCTAGGATTAATCCAACCACATATTCAGATGCCTTAACTAGCAAGAATGGGCATGGGTGTCAATCTTGGCATGGCACCAAAAATGCTTAACAATATGATTGCTAATAATTTAGCTCGAGCTGCTGCTGCTGCTGCAACAACTCCTCATCAGTCTCTTACTTCTCCATTCATTTTTCCAACCTCAATTGCTACTTCTTGTCCTTCTTTCATGTCACCGGCCTTCGCCATGGACCCGACCATTCCTACTCCGCCACAAGTTAATGGTGACGCGAATGCAAGCAGAGCTACAGTTGTCGCCCCAGTGCCACCCATTCATTCCCTTTTAATGACCCCCGCAGTGCATTTCTAACGCAAGTAATCCTATCCTCTTGACAAATTTCAGTTTATACCACTACTAGAAATTACAGCTATGGCAACCCTTCGAACTCTCTAAATAATTGAATCACAAAGTAATTGAATGACCAATTTGATAACTCGAAAATTTTCAAACTCTCACAATTCTTAAATTTTTCGGCCGAGTTTCCTTTGTAAATATGACTATCACAAAATTTCAACCTGCTCAAAACATCATTTGTAAATACGACTATGCAGAACCTACTACGGCTGACAGCTACTGAACCAAAACAACATCACCTAAACAATATTATGTCTGACAGCTATTGAACCAAAACAACAACAAAATATGCTATTAAGAAAAACAACATTACAACCAACAACTGAACATACTACGGCTTAGGAACAAGCAAAGTCTCTCAACTTTCTCTTTCCCTCTTAATTTTCTTACTCGTTTATTTCTTAGCAAAAGAACAGTCTCACTTTATTTCATGCAATATTAAATCAGTACTTTCTTCATTTTAAATAAGCAATATTAATACCTAGAATGAGTTGGCCTTCTTTGTTGCTGTCAGTAGATGGACGACAGATTGGTTATAAAGTTGGTTGTTGTGCAGAAGAAGCTTCTCCTGGAGAATTATCACCCAATGCCGCTAGAATAATGTTAGCATCAATATCAATTCCTGAACGCTGAAGTCGTTCAAGGACATCTGCAACAACTTCTTGATGGATAGTTGCCTTTTGTTCCTCAATATTTTCCTCCATTCTTTGTATCTTCTCCTCCATTTTTTGTAGATAATTTGTAGTATTTGAAGAGGATTCAAAACATCCTACTTTCCCTCACAAAGAAGTTCTTGTAACCCCTCGTCCATACAATCTCAGACGTCCCGGATGTTCAGGCCCCATGACAGATGCAAATGCATCTACTGACTCATTGCCATTTTCGTTTTGTTGTGCTTCAATTTCCTCCATTTCAGCCTTCAAGCAAATTCAAACAAATAGAACAAGTAAATAAAAAGTAAACTAATAAAAACAAATAATTGATCTCAATATAACATCAGTTAAATATAATTCGCACAATTTTACTAGTTGTATCTTCATCCGAGCACTTGTATGATCGCCCATCTTTCCTTTTTCTTGTAGCTACAAAGACTTCCTTTGCTGATAAAGGATCCGAAGTTTCCTTCTCGTTTTCCTAGTTACATGAAAGTGAGTTAGCATTCCTGGTGATCTACCATGTACTAAACAAGAGCCAAAATTGAGAAATTGTTTGCCATGATTTGCTAGCTACACACCAACTTAGAGCGAACTAAAGCAAAACTTCTTTTTTCAGCAGTGTGAGGATTCTTCAACTTTTTCCGGTTCTCAATACTAGTTTCAGACATTCTCTGCGAGAAGAAAGAAACATCAAACAACTTATAAAATCACTAAGCAGATTCATGCAGTAGCTAATTGAAGATGAAGGACAGGCTTGTTTGATCACTCAAGTCATATAGTTCATCCTTAAATAGGAAAGATGATGATGACTGTTTTTCTGAAAGTGAAGATGAAGGACAAGCTCAGTGGTTTAACCATAACAGGCCACCTCGTTCCTCGAATGATATTTCATCACTTTTAAGAATGATGCTCAACCTCAGACAAGGTGCTGGTGGTACTTCCCAACTGGTCGTAATTCAACTTTTTCATGACTCTTGTATTTGATATGTATAGCTTTTACTACTTGGAAACCTGCGACCAGTGCTTCCTATTTCCTTAAGAACATCATCCCTGGTACTAAATCACTAAGCAATTATTCAACTAAATCACTAAGCAATTATTCAACCTGGCAAGTAACACAATCAATCTAGAAGCTAAGGACCTAGTGTTAAACAAGGTGAACTGAAGAAATATCAGGACACCTCTAGTCTTAAAATCGACATTAATTTGTGGTCGCCACAGTAAACTCAGATAGAACTAGCTTGACAAAGTGACTGTTATCAGAACATCATTTCCAGGAACTCACTATTAATTAAGGAAGCTCCATTGTATGTAAGGTGCTATAGGAAGCAGTAAAGATGCTACCTTCATTGTCACTCTTGACCCTACTGCAAGCCTTACCACTCATCAATCTTCAGTAACTACTAAAAGTACAAAAGCTTGTATTGCATAAACAGAAGGCTACTTTCAAATCTAGTTTTGCTATACCCAGTGACTAGCTCATATAAACGAGCATATCGAGATGTTTTGCCAACAAAAAGAAACTATACATACTTGATGTTGGGTCTTACTCCTTGACAAACAAACCAGTTGGATAGTCTTTACAAATAGCAGCAGCAGCGAACAGAGTGTATATGCAGTAGTAACAAAGTAAAAAGCGCAAAAAAACCAGCAGCAGTTAAGCAGAGAAAAAAGGAGGAAACATCCCCATGAACTTTAAGAAGAAGTTCAAGAAGAAGAAGAAGAACTTTAAGAAGAAGTTCAAGAAGAAGAAGTAGAAGTATAAAGAACTACACATACCTGGAGTTTCTCTGAGTTCCAATACCTAAGGAGTTCCTTAAACTAAGAAGCTGGAACATCTTCAGGGATATTTTGCAGTCGAGTTTCATCATTGTGATATGTGTCAAAGTGATCTTTTTTCAATCTACTCCTGTGCTTTCTCCAAGCAGTTTGCACTGATTCCATAGTATATTCTTTTCCAGCTTCAGAAATATCATATTTATCCTACAATTGATGTCAAATCTGTTAGTGCAGAAGATATGAGATTTTCCACCAAAAATTAAAAATTAAGAAGTTCAGACCTTGGTAATGCACCTTGATCCTATGGCTATGTCTTCACCTTGATCCTTATGATCTAACACTATGTAATGCACTACCTGGGCACTCTCGGGACTATCTAGATACCCTGAAGTGAACACTGTTAGAGTATTTAACAAGAAACTGTTAAATTTCACTTGAAGTGAACACTATTAGAGTATTTAACAAGACAAGTACTTGCTAAAATTTGGGAAAGTGAAAAAATGCACAATCCAACTAAAAGAGAATGGTAGAAACAGAATGTAACGTGCACCATCTCAAGATTTAGGCTAAGATCCAAGCTGACAACAGGAATTGTAAGAGGGTGAAGATCCCAAAGAGTCTGTAGAGATGGACAACCAGTTTTACATTTTATGTAAGTTTGAAAACTGGCAATCCCCATAAGCCACAGCCTTGCATTTTCCTTAATTCCGCCACATAATAATCTACTTAGCTCCATTATCATATGCTCTACAGCAGAATAATAACTAGTATTATTACTTTGCTCATTGTATTTAGTCCAAAACTCAGATATCAATTTTAGATCACCTAAATATAAAACAACCCCTTTATTTACATAGCTTCTAACTAAAGTCCTAAGCTCTCTTGAAATATTTCTCAGTGTAAAAAGTGGAACACTTATAAACTGCACATGTTTCATATCTAATGATATTTCTCTTTTATCAAACTTATCTATATCTCCTTTAATAACCCCTTCAGTAGTAGCTAAACACTCTCCTAAAATTACTATATTTTTCCTTTTCTTGTTTATAATTGCTTCTATTACACTCATCACATCATCATTCCTAACTTGATCACCTAATTTGGTAAGTGATAATGTTGTTTGAGACATGTTGGAAGTTCCAGGTACAATTGGTTTTGTACTAACATCACCACTTTTAGAACAACTATTTATCGAAATGGCTTGTTCTATATTGGTTTTTAATTGGATACTAGAAAAACCAACTTCTCTCATTACTCTACTAACACTTGGATCATCAAGAATTGAAATAACAAGCTGTTCTATTTCTATTTTAAGGGCTAAAATAGGCTGATGCTGATGCTGCTGGTTTTCTGTTGGGCCGCGACGTTGATACGCTTGTGCCCTTTTAAAAGAAGTAACTAAGGCATTAGAAAGACAAGGAATGTGAACATGAGGCTCCGAATTAAGAAGAAAACCATAAATCCAAATACCGATAAACGAACAGAGCTTGGGCAGCAGTAAATAAGCCAAATAAACTTCAGAATACTCGTTTCGAGTGAAATAAAAGAAACCAAACTTTGTCGTGGCTTACAGCTAGCAAAGCAGTAGCTGAAAAGCAGTTAGAAAGTTACACACACATCTACACAAAAATGTTTTTTATAAGTACGAATATACATAATATTAGAACGTGTAAACAATTAAACTATATCCTTTTCTCAATTTACTTACACCAAACTGGCATAGATCATTCAAGATGAAAGCATACTAAGTTTTAACAGATTCTTTTTTTAAAATCAAAAGTATACCAAGTTTTTAACAGATTTTTACACACACTTGCCTGATTATGGATCAATTTTGAACAGCCCTAGTCATACTAATAAATGTATTTTAGACCATTATTACTATATCTTGTCGTCAATGTTCTATTAATTGCAGAGAAGCCCCTAGATTCTTGGTAACCTATCTTGCAGGTAGTCCAGCATGTTCCTCATGTCTATGATCAAGAAACAAGGCATAAGAAAGGCTGAGAGTTTTCTGGGGAAAAATTGGAAAACTCCAAAGTATACTCCACGAGCCATTGCATCAAATAGCATTTGTCGACAAAATTTACTCCATGCATTCCCACGTATAATACAGAAAATTTTCAGAATAACGAACAAGACAGCGAACATCGAACATCGATAGCAAACATCAAATCTCATGGTTTCTAACACAAAATCAAAACCTAACAAATAAATCCCCCAATTTCGCAAACTAAAAATCACAAAATATATCGCATAATACAAACAAAATAGAAGCAAAATAATGGGTTTATCAGAAATATTATCAAAGAAAGAAAATAGAAGGAGCAATGAAATAATTTTTCAGACTAGGAAAGAAGAAAGCAAAAATCGAACTGTAATAGCAAACATCGAACAAGGTAAAAAACCGAAACCCTACCTCAGAGATTGTGGTATGTTAGCCGATAATTGTCGTCCTTCACCGGAAATTATCATCCTTCACCGGAGCTGGTCGACAAAGTTCCTCGGTGTGTTCTAGGTTGATGAACAGAGAGAGGGGTCCGGTTAGTTTCTAGGTTGAAGTCGATGTGTTCTAGGAGGTTAGTTTTGTATTTTAGAGTTATTAAAATATTAGTGGGGTCCACTATTTTTGTTTTTTAATAAATTAGTATAACGCGCGGATCATTTCAAACAAAAAAAAAAATATATATATATATATATATATATATATATTAATGCAGACTAAATTGATAGACCGTATTAAAAGAAATAGGTGAATTATATAGGCTGTCTCTAACTCTCTATAAGTTTGTTATTAGGGGATAATCAATCCCCAAGAGCTATTACAACATACCTGAGAAATGTTATCTCAATCTTTGGCTTTAAAAGGATCATTACACATGATACTGCATAAATTTTCACTCGAGTACAAATAAAAAAGGTATCACATTTAGTTCTTAAAACTCAAAAAAGATATTGATTATCTTTTGAGTGTCAGAAGAATCATCCCTCCCTTATGACAAAAAATCATGAAAACTCCACGAAAAATCTAAGCAAAATATAACCCAAAACATCAATTTGTAGCAGTAAAAACGCAGCAGAAGCCGCTGTTTGAGGAGCACAAAAATTGTTCCTTTTCACAAGCTTCTTCTTCCACCTTAAACCCAGACAAACCAGCTGTAAACTGGACCTTAGAACAACCCCAAAATACTCCAAAAAGCTGAGAAAATCAGCAGCAAACAGTCCGAAACGCTGCGACTTTCTCACCCAAAAACAATCCAAAAATTCCAGCTGAAACCTGCTGCCGAAATCGCTGAAAAACAGTCACCAAGAGTA
Source organism: Nicotiana paniculata (assembly GCA_005239505.1). Classification (NCBI taxonomy): domain Eukaryota; kingdom Viridiplantae; phylum Streptophyta; class Magnoliopsida; order Solanales; family Solanaceae; genus Nicotiana; species Nicotiana paniculata. The sequence continues at coordinate 7,050 of MDKI01039641.1, forward strand.
GCCAATACTTAGCGAAAAACGGCCATAAGATCTGCCGCAAAACTCACCCCAAAAAGTCAGTCAAAACAGCCCCCCGTAACTTCTGAAAATCAAACAAGAACGCAGCTTATATTCTTCCAATACGCAGCAGAAAAACGACATGTAAATATCCATGAAAGCACACCTAAATCAAGCCCCAAAAAGAGCTGCGGAAAAAGTCCAAAACTCTGGTAGCTCCAGCTGAAAAGTAAAAAAACCAAAACTAAATACATAATAACCAACCCCTACAACCATAGTATTCTACAACAATAATGAGAAGATTGACGTTGCTTGTCTATCAACCAATAATCTGGGATTATTAACATGTTCAAAAATTGACTACTACTCTTGAAATAATCCACACCATTTCTGCCGCTGAGCACTTCTGTAAACACTTTTCAGTAGGTATACCAGTTGTATAAAGCAGTCTTTTGGCAGCGAAAAGACAAAAACAACCACCAGGAGCACATGGGAGAAAAGCATTAGATCATGCTATCCATTGCCAAATGAAGGCATTAATTAAACAAAAATGAGCAGTGTGCCAAAAATAAAAAGTTATGTCCATCCTTCATTTGGAAAAAAAGGTCAGTACTTTTGCATGCGGGATAATTTATCCTATTAATACAAGAGAACTCAATATTTGCTCATTTAGATGAATTCTATCCAATACCACCAAGTTGGTGTAAAATGACAATATACAGGGTGGATTTACATCAAACCTTCAAAAAAGAAAGGGTTGTATTTTGCTTGAAGATATCGATAACTTGTCTAGTAAATTCAACAAAGGCCGAAGGGCTCCAACTTAGATTTGAAATGAAAGATGCAGATACCAATGTAAGGATTTGATGTACCCAATTGAATGATCCAACTTGAAACTTCAGAGCATTCATCACTCTCAATCAAGAAAAACGATCTCAGAAACAGATATTGAACACAAAAATACAACTACAATCTCATAGGATTACTGAGCGCCAGGGCCAGCGCCCCACTCTGCCCTGGATGTTCGGGACGTGAAGCTTCCCTATTCCGTCTAGATTCGAGTATTCCCTATATAGTAATCCGGTTAGCCTTATGTAACGTCCGTTTTCTATTTTTTGTGGCTAACGTGAATTGCCTTTGTTGTTGTTGTTGTGATATATGTATGCATATGTTCATCTGTTCTATTTTTCCTCTTCTTTAATCTCGATCTATAGCAATCAATATTTGTTGATCATAACATTTAATAAGTTTATTCCCACGATATTCAAACCAATACGACAACTCTGTTACGGACAAAAATAACATCGTGTTTTAAAGTAGGTTCCAACGTCCAAAGAACAACAGTACTAACTAAATAAGGACCGTAAGTAAATGAGAACTTCTATTGATGAGTAATGAATCGGAATTCTGCAACACCAAATCTATGAAGACTAAATCTCGAAATTACAAAACCTGTATTTTCTTCCAATATAAAACAACTAATTGCTCTTATGCAGAGCTGGCACACCATCTACATGTGTCTTGTGCAAAAGCTCAAGCACCTTCCCATCTTCTTTTAATTTGTATCTTAAAACGATTTTTTGGGCCAAAACTGAAGGCCCTTGGCAGTACCAACAGCTAACAGAGCTATTAATGCAGACTGAATTTATCAGACGTATTTAAAAAAATTTAACAAAAGGCTAAATTTGAACAATCTATAAGAATCAGAATGGTACAACAGCTATTTTAAGTTTTATCAACTATATAGATAGATAAGTGTTATTTATAAGAATCAGAATGCTACATCAGCCGCATATAAATTTTATATATAAGAATCAGAATGCTACATCAGTCGCATATAAGTTTTATATATAAGAATCAGAATGCTACATCAGTCGCATATAAGTTTTATCAATAATCTATAAGAACCAGAATGTTATTTTAGGAATGAAGATATGTTGAACAATCTATAAGAACCATAATGCTACAACAATTATTTTAAGTTTTATCAACAATCAGTCGCATAAAAGTTTTATATATAAGAATCAGAATGCTACATCAGTCGCATATAAGTTTAATCAATAATCTATAAGAACCAGAATGCTATTTTAGGAATGAAGATATGTTGAACAATCTATAAGAACCAGAATGCTACAACAATTATTTTAAGTTTTATCAACAATCAGTTGCATATAAGTTTTATATATAAGAATCAGAATGCTACATCAGTCGCATTTAAGTTTTATCAACAATCTATAAGAACCAGAATACTACAACAGTTATGCGTAAAGATGAAAAAACAGTCAACACTTAGCAGCCAAAAAACCCAGATGAACCTAGGAACATCAACTTTCTCATAATCAAACTTTCCTCCAATTTGAGTATAACAGAAAATAATAATTATAATACGCTCCCTTTTAACAAAAGGCTAAATTTTTGAAACTCAAAAACTTCCTCCTAATATAGAATGCGACTACATTAATAAGGTTGAAAGTATGAGAAAGTTTGATATGTTACCTTAGAATTCTGTAAAACCAATTCAACTGAATATGGTATTTCCGGCTTAAAGCGATCCGGCATTATCCACATTCGAACGACTCTAAATTTGAGATTTCATTGCATCGAGTTGCTTGAAATTTGTTTGATATCATGAATTTGTGTCGCCATATGTGCAAAGTAAATTAATCAGACTGGTATACTAAGTAGATAAAATATGAAGTTGAAAAGATTTTGAAAATATAAAGCACATAAATTCGATATATATAGATGTGCAGATAAAATAAGGATTTTTGAGTTGGAAGCCAACGTTTGGGAGGTACATCAATCGTGGGATAATGCCGACGGTTTTGGGGCAGTACCACTGAGCCAAAACGTGGGAATTGAATTACCACTGAGCGTGGGAGTAATAGATCCCATAAAGGCTGGGAGATTGGAATTACCTGTGAACGTGGGAATATTAATGAAAGCCAAAACGTGGGTATTGAATTACCTGTGAGTGTGGGAGTAATGGATCCCATAAATCATGGGAGATTGGAATTACCTGTGAGCGTGGGAGTTGTTTATTTAAAAAATGCCAACCAAAAAGGTGGGAGGATAACTGCAAATCGTGGGAAGAAACCTAGAATTCTTCTGAAATAGCACGTTGCAAGTTTATTTCCATAATTTGTATTTTAAATTAATTTTTAAACTCCAACTATCTTGGAGATGTGTCCAAAATTTTTACATGTGTTTTAATTGTGTAATCCACTTGGCATTCTCTCATAGTTGTTATTCTATATAGATAGATGTCTAGGAGGGAATGTAAGGAGGGAAAACTAAACCGTCCCGATAGTTTTTTATTTCACAAAACCGTTCTCATAAACAACCCTATTGTATCGCATATCAAGAACGTCTTCATATCTATACTTATGGTGACGGTTACTACACTATTGGAACGGTTATTGTTCAGAAGTGTGCCAGAAGCCTTTTGACTCTATTGGGACAGTTGAAACCGTTCCAAAATATGATCTATTGTAACAGTTACAGAACCGTTGCCCAAAAACCGGTCCAATAAATTTGTTTTCTAGTAGTGTATATATATATGTACATGAAGCACTAGTAACACATGGTCGAGTTATTTTAGGGATTGATACATATATACGGCTATCAATATATATATATATATATATATATATATATATATATATACACACACACACTTCACTGTAATACTATAACGTATATATGTAGTTAAAGCAGCACGAAGTGTATGTGTTATGGTCGGGTTATTTTAGGGATTGATACATATATACGACTATCAAAGTATATATATATATATACATATATATATATATATATATACATATATATATATATATATATATATAGACACACACACACACACACTTCACTGTAATAATATAACGTATATATAACTTGTTATAGTATATGTTAGTGTGTGTGTATATATCACACACACACTTCGTGCTGCTTTAACTACATATATAGCATGTTATTGTATATGATACTGTATTAATTATTTGTATTATAACAGAGTTAATGAATTACATTCATTCATCACTAGGTTATAAGTCGATGAATCAATTATAACAGAAAAATTGATATAGGTCGAGACGTTTTGTTTAAATATTCAACGATGCATCTGAGTAGGTTATAAGTCGATGAATCAATTTACACACGGATATATTATGAAAAATTATATATACTAATTAGGATCTTAACAAGTCAATCAATCCCCAAAAGAACCCGACGTGGAGTTCTTTTAGGGATTCATAGACTTGTCAAGATCCTAATTAATATATATAATTTTTCATCAAATATACATGCGTGTCAGTTGAATCATCGACTTATAACCTAATATATATGTGGTTATACGTAGTTAAAGCAGCACGAAATGTGTGTGTTATATATACGCACACACTAACATATACTATAACAAATTATATATGCGTTATAGTATTACAGTGAAGTGTACTCACCGTTAGAAATTGAGGAACAGTTTGTTGGCAACGGTTAATATAACCGTTGCTATAGACTGTGTAGTGTTAGAACCGTTCCAATAGTCTTTTTTATTGCTACGATTTTCGAAACTGTCGCAATAGGTCTATCTATCTACGGGGACAGTTAGGAAAATAAAATCTATTGGGATGGTTCATATTTTTCCCCTTTTATTTTTTGCTGAACCCTAAACTTTTGTGTGAGTTCTTTTTTCTTTTTAATTGTTAATATCTCTAAGCCCCAAGAGAGATAAAATAGTTCTCTGACACCTTCCGTTCCAAGTCGATAGTTGAATCCAAAATGTAGCACATTGATATATCGCTTCTAAAGAAGAATCCATCATTTTGAAGCAATCGTATGGAGGTCTATTTTTCTTATGGAAGTGACAGATGTTACATCCCATTTTGCCGGTGAAAGTCGCCGATCTGAGTTCCCAAAGAACTTATTGTTTCTTCCATAGCTAGGTCTATTATCGAGCAAAGCCAAACCCATTTCACCATTAGTTCCTTTCGGGTTAGTGATTTCTATATTTACTACTGTTTTCTTTTGGGAGTTTTGGGGTTTTAATTTGTTCAATTTTATTTCATCTAAGTAGTGAGTAGACTTACTGGGTTATCTCTACCTACTGTTTATCAAATTTTTCATGTGGGTAAAATAATTTTGAATACCTAATTTTTCTGTGCGTGAGTTATTTGCTTGGTTGTACGCTAAAATTATGCCTACTCAATATGCTCCGCACATCTACTGTTCGACGAAATGCCGACCCATCAGCAGTAGTTACTCAAATTCTAGTTTTTGATTGAACGTATCTCCATTTGCAAATATTCATATGTAATCCCTAATGCAATCTGGATGCTCTGTTCTCATTATACGTTAGTCTATTAGGAAGAAGAGATATTGATGAATATTTAGTTTCAGTGACCTTAAATTCTGAGTGGTTTGTTTCGTTCATGGTTGACGAAATAAATCAGTTATAGTTCATTGGAGAGTTATACTATTTTAGTCTTTGGATTGTCTAATTTGTGCCTATATCATATCTTCATTGGAAAAATAAAAACAAAAGAGTAGTTTCTTTGTTGGAAATGGAATATGTCGTTATTCGTCTAGAAATAGAAATTAGAATTGCATATTGTATGTACTACTGAAGGTTTAAAGATTTGTCAAAGTTGAAGTTTTCTTTGATGTTTTTTTAAGCTTAAGATTGAAAATTTTACACATATTATGAGTAAAAGACGAAGAGAAAAGACGAGGCATTTTTGTCTAGTGGGTTAATGTGTAATGGTTCTAACTTTATTTTTCTTAGATCTAAACATGGAGGCTTGAAATAGTCCTTTTTATCTGTTGGTAGGATTATTATTTTACATCAGACAGAAAACTAATACTCCACTTGTTTAGTTCTAGGGGTAATGCTAAGAGTTAGATTGTATTAGTTCCAAATAAACTTGGTTGTGGATACTATTCAATTATTCAGACTTTTAACTTTCTAAACAAATTTAGTATTGCTTTGTGACTTGATAACTCTTTTCTGAAGATTATTAATCCAAATTCCACGAAAGTATGGTAAATTGAAAGTTGATTCCAACTTGCAATTTTTTTATATTTTTGTGTACAACCTCATAAGCAGCAGTGGAAGCAGAAGCTATAGAATTTATGCTAAGGCTTTTGGATCGCAAACGGGCACAGCCGATAGTGCAAAAATCTGCAGCTAAGGATATTTTGAAGAGGTTACCCTGCTGGCCATTTGCACCGTTTTGGATTCAAGACTATATTGAAGGTACTATATGTTGGGGGAAAATAATAATATTCCCGCCCTGGAGTAATATCCACGGCAAATAATAATAACACAAGAGAGTAGCAACGACACCAAATCTTTTAACAGGGTAAAGTACAATACCCGAGCGGAACAATATTTCCACTATAATATTACAACTTAGTAGTATCAAGAGACTACTACAACTTTAAAAGAAATAACACTCTTTATTTTAAACATCTTACTACAATATTACTCACACTCACTATTTATGGATTATTCTCCCTACGCTCTATTAAGCTCTCTCTGATTTTGGTGTACTGAAAATGTGGATACATCGTCCCTATTTATAGCTGAATGAATGCTCTCCAAAACCAATCAAAATTGGTTATATTTCATACTTGCCAATTTTCAGTCTTGCAAATCGGTTAACACTTTGTTCCACCACCCAAGTTACTTCTTGTAACTTGTTGTAACCAAATTGTGAGTTTGTTTATTTTCTTTAGTTTTTGTTCTTTCTCTTTTATTTAGTGAGGCTGACCCCACACTATACTGCTATCTCCTTGGGTTTTCCAATTCTGTCTCTCTCATTGCCCGTTTCTTTTGTGGAATTGGTAATTTTTAGTTTCTACTTAAGGTTCAGTACTTTTTTGACTTAATTAATAGATAAATACTCAAGATAGCTAAGAAAAATATCATTTATTGAAGAACTAGTTGACTATTTGGTTATTACACAAATGGAATCTGTATGTCAGTGTGGATTTTAATATGTTGTTGTCGTTGTGAAGTAAAGTAAAATTATGGTTGATTTGTGTCATTTTCTGTGAACTTTTTATTGTTCACTAATAAGTTCAAAACTTTATTCTTCTATAAAAAAATATGCTTAGTAATAATAATATAGTATCGAGGTGTAACTTAGCTAAGTTTGAATATTAACTTTGGTGATTTGATTATGTTATATCGGATATTCATGGATAATGATGATAAAAGTTGGAAGATTATTTCATTTAGTTTAACTATGTTATTTCATTTAGTTTTCATTATTTTAGTTTTTTGGTTGATACATATGCCTTTGGGATGAGTCTTCTGGAGATGACTACTGGTGAAATATCCTCTTACTAATATATTTCACTAATAGTGTATCGTAGTTTCTTAGTTGTTAATTTATTTGTCAGTTTTAACTGTGACATTTTGGAAACATGTTACTAAAAATAGTGATAAATTGGAACTGCGTTGCACATGAAGTAGCTTACCCCTGCAATATATACACATGCTTATCATCCCGTGTGGAAATGCATTTTGAGTTGTGTGGTTCTTCATATGCTTCTCCTAAGTAATTTTGGTTGAACTTAACTATGTTTTACTTTTGCTACGTTTTTTTGTTCTTTATGGTAGAAGAATGACAACATTTTGGAGATTCCTTTCTTGATGTTTTCATTCAATTGCAATTAGATAGTACATTCAGACTCATATATACATATATATATATATATATGAAGAATGAAGATCAACAAAGGAAGAGATTGAGTAGCAATTTGAATGTCATCTTCCTTTTATTTTCCCTTGGTTTTATATATATAACTGAAACTATTAGATCTTGCAACTCAAGTTGAATGTCATCTTCCTTTTATTTTCCGTTGGTTTTTTGGAGTATGAGCATTCTTAGACTGGATTCTCTTGAAGGATAATAAACTTTATTTATCCTCTTGTAGGTGGAATAGATGAAGAAATGGAAGACGAAGGCCGTAAAGATCTAGACCTTAATTAAGAACTTTGAATTATTGTAGATGCATAGTCTAGGAATATATGTTATCAACATTTTGAAACTTACCAACTCTTGAAATGAATAACTTATGCACTTAGAGTAGAATATTTACTTTTATTGATATTATTAGCTTGTTGGACAATTTCGATTATGAATCATTTTATTATTTACATAAATTTGAGTGTTTTTCAATTTATTATATATATAAATAATATTTACAACAAAGGACATTTTTGTTTTAATTAAACTGTTACAATAACCTACCAGAACCGTTGCAATAGATATCATATGGCATTCCAATAGAAAATGCAAACCGTTGCAACAGGACCTGCAAACCGTTCCAAAATGTTCTACAAACCGTTGCAATAAGTATCTCAAACCGATGCAATAACTATTTCTTTATTATCGTAGTCTATAAATATCCGTAGCAATAGAATAAAATCGTCACAATAGCTTAAAGAAATCGTTGCCATATCAATAAATAACCGTAACAATAGCCTACATAATCGTTGCATTAGATGATATTGCAACGGTTATAGACTGTTGCCTTTAATGTTATGGTAACAGATTTTAACCGTTGCAGTTGGAAAGAATAGTCGTTCCAACAGGGAGAGGAAAAACCGTTGCGATAGACGACCCTATAGCAACGGTTATGTGAATCGTTACATGAACCGTTCCTTTAGCTCTTTTGGCACGTGGGCTGATGGAACGGGCGCTAAACCGTTGCAATAGCTCTATGGCAACGGTTTACCCGGCTGTTGCAAATCGGTCACATACAGACATGCACAATCAACAATCCACCATGAATACGTCGAGAACACACATACTCGAGTAAATGACCGATTTCTCTGTTTAAAAACCACAAAATAGTATTTAAATCTTTTTTTTTTAAATTCACTTGCCAAGTTTAAATAATGTGCCATATGCTCATTTTCTAGTAGCGTGTATGTGAAATCCCTAAAATAAACTGACCATGTGTTACTAGCGCTTCATGTTCTTATATATATATATATATATA
>ML364736.1:0-25380 GCA_005239505.1 Nicotiana paniculata
TGAGAAAGCAAAATGGAAGAAGGAGTCCTCATGCACTGCACAACAGTAGTCTTGGACTGGACAACAGGTATAAGAAGGAAAACATGGAGCAACATAATCAATACCATGTTGAAATGCATCTAAATCTAGGTAATCCACAAGGCAAAGGTCAATATACACAACCAGGAGATATGCGAGCAATTAAGAACAGGTACTCATGAACCAAGCAGTGACACAAATGCAAGAAGTTTCGGAGATGGAGGCTACGAATCCAGCTGCTGGACAGTGACTAATAGTGTTGCATACAAGGGTCACTCGTGAAACATAGAGGAATAATGGCACAATCATGCGGAGCAGTGCTTATGTCCTAACACAGATAATGGAATGCAATTCATATCTTCAAAATACTGGATATACAAGTCTATCATATCAACCACATGCGACAATGAAGAGTATGGATTTAGTTATGGGCTAGTTTTAATACAAGTTATATGGTTATTTTCATAGTTATATTAGATCATCTTGTAATATCAATTGTGGACCTCACAAGTCCATAGTCGATAATAGGACTTATGTAGTTGACATAGATTATCATCTTACTTTTAGTAATACACCATGATACTTTGTTTTATTTTATTTTATATATAAAAAACTAGCCCTAGGCACAATGCCTAGTGGATTTGCTTAAAAAAAAATACATAGAGGATTAGAAAACTCTTATCATGGTATCAGGAGCCATAGTGGCTTAACATCCATCATTTTTATTGTAGCACTACAATAATACACCATGACTAAAGACATAGCTTCTTTGAGCAATATTATGACTTCATACACTTCCACGCCAAATCTTGCTCATCAACTGGCCGTAAAGCTCACGTTGTCAAATTTCCTGTTATGGAAGACTCAGTTTCTTCCCATGGTGTATGGATGTGGTCTTAACCAACATATTGATGGTAGCGAACCAATACCAGCCGAGTTTTTAGATGATAAACAACCTAATCCATCCTATAAATCTTGGGTTCGTCAAGATCAACTCGTGCTGAGTTGGATTGTTGCTTCGATTTCGAAAAGAGTTTTACCAAAGTTGGTTGGAGCATAAACTGCTCGTGAAGCACGAGATAAACTCGTGATAGCCTATGCGTCAGGTTCTAAGCACAAGTTTGTGAATCAAAGCATACTTTGCGTCGAGATAATACCGCATTTGAGAGATATGTTCAAGGAGCCAAGGCGATTTCAGATAAGCTTGTTGCTCTTCAACTCCCAGTCCATAATTATGAACTCGTTAAGTTTGTACTTGCTGGTCTAGGCTCTGCATATTGCCCGTTCACAAGAGCCGTTGAATCTCGTCATGAAGATATTTCGTTTGATCCCCTTTATGGCGTGTTATTGAATGAAGAAAGAAAACTAAAAATGGATGAATCCCTTACTGTTATATCCATCACTTCTCATTACACTCAAAGCTCATTATCACCCACACGAGGCCGAGGTAGAGGTCGTGGAGGTTGAGGTCGTGGACGTGCTGGTGGTCAAGGATATTCTCAGCAATTCCAGAATCGTAACCATCTAAACTCCACTAGTAAACAAGCACAATATGGCACATTTGAAGTTATTTGTCACAATTGCGAAGGCAAGGGTCATATTGCACGAGTTTTCCCTTCACCTAACTCTAATAATGGTCCTAGAGTTATTGGCCATCCTTCCTCCAATTTAGCAAGCACTCCAACATAGTCTAGACAGAACTAGTTGATGGATAGTGTCACCACACATTATTTAACAGCTCATCTTGGAAATTTAGCCATCCATTCTGAGTATCAAGGTTCAGAGGAAGTAATTTTAGATAATAGTTCAACATTGCCCATTTCTCATATTGGAAATGGTTTTATATCTATTTCTAATCGTAAATTTTCCCTTGATAACATTCTTCATGTTCCAGATGCCAAACAAATTCTATTGTCCATTAGTTGTTTTACCAGCTCTAATTAGGTTTCTATTGAATTCTTTCCTAATTATTTTTTGATTAAGGATTTGAAAACGAGTGGCAATCTTCACAAAGGGCCGAACGACTTATATGCACTCCCAGCTCTGCATTCGCATCTCTCAACTGCTTCCTACGCTGCTTTACTTGGTGTCTGGCACGCTCGCTTAGCTCATGCCTCTTATCCTACTATTCGTCGGGCTTTTCCATCTAATATTTTTTGTTTTTATACTTATTAGTCCCCTAGTTTATGTTTAGCTTGTGATGTTAGCGAGAGTCATAAAATTCCTTTTGTTGGGTCTAGTTTTAAGACCAATGGCTTTTTAGATTTGATTTGTTCTGATGTTTTGTGTCCGCCCCTGTTACTTCTAATGATGTATATCGCTATTATATTATGTTCTTTGAGAATTTTAGAAAATATACTTAGATTTATTTTCTCCATTTTAAATCTGAAGTATTATCCGTCTTTATCCAATTTCAGACAATTGTTGAAAAATAATTTGTTCGCCCTATCAAATTCTTTCAAGCATATTGGGGGGGGGGATGTCAAGCCTTAACTACTTATTTACGTGAGAATAGTATTACACAATGCTCTTCATGTCCCTACACCCCAGAGCAGATGGTTGTGCTGAACGTAAAATTGTCATATTATTAAGACGGGACGTGCATTGTTAACACATGCTAATGTTCCAGAAAAAATTTAGACTAATGCTTTTAAAACTGTTGTTTACACTATCAATATACTTCCAACTTACCTTCTGAATCACCAATCTTCCTTTAAAGTTTTGTTTAACATGAATCCTGATTATTCTTTTCTGCGCTCAACTGTCAACAATTGTTTGATAGATAGATGTGTGGATCTTTCTCTTCTCGAACACGTTGGTGTTTCAAGTTTTTCAGATGCTCCAAAAGCCTAAGCGGAGTAGCACCTTCCAATTAATACAAGCATTGAATGGCACATGTTGGAGCATATGCCAAGTATCCTCCTAGTTTTGCATAGTGAAGGCAGTAGATGGAATGGCTTGACTATTAATGATAGTCATTACCAGGTTGAGCCAGAATACCTTGGCATTAGTACACTCAAAGAAAATGTAGTTGATGTCTTCCGCATGTAATTCATAATAGGAGCAATTTGGGTTAATATTCAGCCCAATGTGATGGAGGTAACTTCCAGTGGGAAGTCTATTCTGATGCATTAGACATTTAAAGAACTTGATCTTATTTGGAACCTTCAGTTTCCATATCCAATCATAGAGGTCTTCTTGACCAGGATTGCTGGTGAAGTTAGAGGCAATGAAGTTATAGGCTGACTTAGAGGCGAACATCTTAGTGGGTGTGAGGTTCCAGATTAGGTTATCATTGGCCCTTGCATTAAGGGGGATGAAAGTGCTTTAGATAATGGTAGATATATCATGGGGAATGGGGTAGCTGATTGAGTTGAGGTCCCAAATCATATTACAGTGCACAATATTGACTTTCATGTTCAAGCCAGTCAGTTGCCAAGGCCCAATTAAGAGGTTGCAAATTGGGTAACCAACTGCCCGCCAAAAGGTTGATCCTGTTCCCTTTGTGGACAATCCACCTAGAGGCTTTAATGCACATTTTCCAACCCTCTTGAATGCATTTCCAGACTCTAGTCTTGGGTTTTCCAAGTTACCAGTCCCATTACAGTGCTTACCCATGAGCACTCTAGCCCATATGGAATTGGTGTTATTGTACATTCTCCATGCTAGGCTAGATGGTAAGTTTTATTTTTTATATGGGCTTGTTGCAAACCCAGGCTCCCTTGTTCTTTGGTTTTGTGACAGTGTCCTAATTTACCATGTGAAGTTTCCTTTTTTTAGCAGTAGTGCCCATACAAAAAACTCTTGCACTTTATCAATCTGGCTGGTTATTTTAGAGAGAAACTTAATATATTGCATTACATAGCTTGGGATGCTACTCAGACTAGCTTTAGTTAGAGTAGTACATCCAGCCATGTTGAGGAACTTTGTTTTTTAACCTGTCAGCTTGGTGTTAAGGTTATCCAAGATGAATTGGAAGGCACTACTTATGGGCCTTTCGTGGAAAATGGGAAAGCCAAGGTATATACCAAAGGCTGAGCCAGTCTTGATGCCTAGTATTAAGTTGCACGGACTAGCTCAATCCTCTTTACAGTTGGCAGAAAAAAAATGACCTTAGACTTAAGGAAGTTGACCTTTCGACCAGAGGCATTGTTGAATTCCCCCAGTTCACTTAAAATAGCATGGAAGTTCTTATTGTTTTCCCTAGCAAACAGAGTGAGGTCATCAGCAAAAAGCAAGTGAGAGATCTTAGGTCCACTTCTGTTGATGTTGCTTGGGAACCGGGAGTTGTTCCTAATAGCCTCTTCTATATTCCTATAGAGCTTTTCCATGCAAATGTTGAAGAGGTAGGGGGAGATAGGATGACCTTACCTAATACACCTAGTTGGGTTGAAAAAATTTCTGGTCTCCATTTACAGGACTGAGATGGAACAGGTAGTGATGCAAGACATAATCAGGGTAACTGGTCTACTTGGAAAGAAGAGTAGGGAGTCTCTGAAAGACCATTCCAGTCTATCAACTGCTTTCTCTTTGTCTACTTTTAAGATAATGTTAGTATATTTTCCCTTTATTTCCTGAAAGTGATTTATTACTCCTGAATCACTATGGCATTATCAGCAGTTCTTCTGTTGGATAGGAAACTGGGTTGAGTTGGGCCAATGATATTGTTAAGGACAGGCTTGATTCTGTTGACAATAATCTTAGTGATTAGCTTGTACATGGTGTTACACAATGCCTCTTAAATTTTCAAAGAACATATAGCAAAGTACAATTCATAACACGGGAAAATGACACTTTATAATTTCGACCATAATAATAATACAAATTTGATATCTCATCCCGCATAAATAACACTTTATATATATATATATATATATATATATATATATATATATATATATATATATATATATATATATATATATATATATATATATATATATATATATATATATATATATATATATATATTCTTGACATCTTTCTAAGAAAAGTAAAACTACTTTGAAATATTTTTTTTTAATCGAGGATCTATTAGAAATATTATCATCATAAAATAGGAGTAATGTCTTACACTATGCTTCTGGATCCCATCTGTGAAAATATAATAGATAAGTTGTTCTTGTATAACTTTCGTAACATGCAAAAATCTAAATTCATTTAACTATTCAATGTGATATTTTCTTTATTAAAAACTTTCAATTGTCTTAGTTATTTTGTTCACTAGCATTAATATAATACATGATTAAATAAATATATTGCACCATGTGGGCATTCATACGCTGTCATGTGATGAAAAAAGTATTTTCCATTTACCTTTCATTAAATTTCGAATGAAATGAGAAAACAATTGAGTTTTCTGATTGTTTATATTGCAAGTTTCTCTTTTTCTTTTTGTGATCGGAAAACAAAGTAAAGGGATTAAAGCCAATCTACCATCTATAACTAGCCAAAGGGAGAAATCACAGAGTCACATCACCTCCCCCCCCCCCCCCCCCCCNAGCAACAAGCTGAGTTCACATTCTAGCTCGGCTTCTATCACTCTTTCCTTCACTATAAATTCAATTATACAGAGTTGTAACTGAAGGTGATTTTTCTGCATACGATAAGACCATATTGAGATTTAAAATTGCTTATCCTGCATTTGGTTGGGTTTCCTGATCCAATCTGACAAATGTGGTTTTGCTTAAAATTTGTTGATTCCAATTCTTTAGCTTGAATTGAGTGAAGGGTCATAATTGGATTCTTGATTTGGGGTTCAAAGATTTGAACTTTTTATCAATCCCTCAGCTGCTTTTGAATTCATGAATTGAGTGGCGGGTGATCCTGAATTCTTGATTTGGGGGGTTTAAAGATTTGAATTGGGTGACAGGTCATCTTGAATTCTTGATTTGGGGGGTTCAAAAATTGGTTAGCTGTTTTGGATCAATCTGATACATAATAGATTGGTTATTTTCAAATTACTGTTTTGGAGGTGAATTGTGGAAGAGAGTGGTAAAAGATGCGGCGGCGGGCGGCCGAATATCGGCGCCCGGTTCGAAGGAAGCTCTCTTGTTGGATCTGTTCACTTCTTGGGATATTCTTAATTGCAGGTTTTGTATTGTTTGTAGTTCATCATCACCATGACCGCGAGGATCACGTAGAACGGCCTATTTTGGTAAGCCTACAATCATACTCAGATCATAATTTGGTTCTTGAAGTATCTTTATATTATAAAAGCTTGTATGTTCTCTTATACACATAAGGGCAGCTTGGTGCACTAAGCTCCCGCTATGCGCAGGGTCCGGGAAGGACCGCACCATAAGGGTCTACCGTACGCAGCCTTACCCTACATTTCTGCAAGAGGTTGTTTCCACGACTCGAACCCGTGACCTCCTGGCCACATGGAAACAACTTTACCAATTACAACAAGGCTCCCCTTCATGTTCTCTTATACACAACATATCATTATTGTTGCATTGTTTAATTTGAAGTCATAGCCGACCTCTTGAATTGAGGTTTAGTTGATTGATTGTTCAATCTGAACTCATGGACAAGAAAAACCTTTATCTGCTTTAAGATATGAAGGATATTGATTTACTAGCTAGTTCTAGAATGGTGCTAAGGCAGTTCTTTTTCAATGCATTGACATCAATCTGTTCATATTTGGTTCTTCCAATTGATACCCGTTAACTTTAGATTTGACACTGATGACTTTTGATCCTAGTTGTTTATGACTTCACCGCTAGTCTGAAGTTTCTAGGAGCATTTTACCTTGAAGTTTTCTCTCTTGTTAGCTAAGCCAAAATTTGAAACAAGTAGCTGTACAATGTGTTAGATTTATCTGTTTGTTTGATGGCTTTCTGCCAGAGAGTTTCATTTAGTTTGTTCAGAGAGATATAGTCTATCTTGATTAGAGGATAGAGAAACATGACCCTGGGAGGCGTTCAACCTGTGTTTGTTAAATTTGTACTTGGTCCCGTATGTTCATTGTATACCAAAATCAAAATCTTTTGGATTGATTAGTTTTTTTTTTGAGTGTCTATGTGTGTGTATTTTTAATTGATCTACGTTAAGAGATGTAAATATATACTTCATCAGGAAAAGAGATGTAAAATTGTACCGCTCGTGTATCTATAATTGCTATCTGTTGGAGGGGGGGGAGAGGAAGAGTGAGGTTATACATCTTATTTCTCTGTTTGTATAGCAAATAGATGAAAGAAATGAAAAACGAGAGATTCCACACTCCTACACACTACAGGGTGAAGAAAAATGATGTGTCAAGAGTTTTCAGAATTCCAATGGGTTGACGGATTATACGTTTTTTGTCAGACTGATACAATGTTATTGGACTCAAAAATCTGTTTCAGTAGTTGAGATCTCTAATACAAGTTTGTAGAGACAGACTGAAAAATCTCCCTAAAAACTTGAGAACCTTGTCACTTTTGAAGTGTATAAATGTTTGTAGTGTCGTGGGAGAGACAAAGTTGAGGTTCTTATGTCTTCTTATTTTTTTGGTTGGAGATGTTGTTGTGCTTCATGTTTACTTCAAACAAAAATGAGGGCAGCTTCAGCAACATAAATTGTCATTGAGCCCTTGAGGGGGGGGGGGGGGGGGGGGGGGGGGGGGGGGGGGGGTGGTGAGGCAGCTTCAAAGGTACTGTGCTTCAAAAACTAGGTTATGTCACTGGTCCCTCTTATTTTAACTTATCGTTCCAAACAAATTACATCTAAGCGAGGGTCTCTGCCTTCTTAAAAGTAGGGGTGTGGTCAGCGTACACCCTACCCTCCCCAGACCCCACTTATGGGATTACACTGGGTTTGTTGTTGTTGATCCAAACAAATTACATGAACATACAGAAACGGAGTTACCCCTCATTAATCATTAACCTCAAGGGAAAGATGGTTAAACAGAAATTGGCTTCAGTAAGGTGAAGTGTACCTCTCCTGGAGGCGTGTTTCAACTTAGATCAGCCCTATCTTCCTAGAGGTGGTTTGGTTACACCTCACCTTGAGACGCACCTGAGCTTTACCTTTTAGAAGATAGGTGATAAGGTGGTTTTTGGTGGATGCGTTATAATTTTTTTCTGAAGTGTTCGTATTATTTGTATTTTATCTTCTATTCTCTATTCATATTCTAAGGAGCGAATGTTTTACACAAAGGGATAAAATGATCTTCTATTTAATAACTTTTCCTTAACATGCTCTCAATAAGAGTTCGCTATTTCTTTAATAGTACCATGTAAAATTAGCGAGCCTCCGCTGAGGTAGAGTGCGCCCTGGGGTGATCTGTATAGCAATGCAAGGGAAGACCAAGAACTGCATATAGTATACGCCCGCTCTCCTCCTACTCCATCAGCCAGTATAAGAGTTTTTAGTGCCCTAATCCCGAACTACTAGTACTTTTCATCGTTACCAAGTATATCATCATATCTACTACAACCAAGTTTTGCTTCCTATTTGCTCTCCTCGGTCTTGCCATCGAAAAATTAGCTATTCGCCTCCACCTCTCTTATCACCATTTCTGCCACCTATCAGTCCTTAGTTCCAAAGTATCCAGTTAGCAACCAGCCCGCTTGCCGAAATTTCTTAGTGTGGTTGATTCCCCTTCTTTTCACTGCGTTCAATTTCAATGTGTACCTTGGCAAGCAGTCCGTACATTTGTGGCTATCTTGCATAGGCAATCTGCTCATTCGCTATTCGCTATCTAATAGGACCAGCACAAAAAATATCAATGGCAGATGTCTCATAAGTTTTCTAAGTTAATTCCAAGCATCACTTAATACTGACAGGATTCTAGGTGCTGTAAGTTAGAATCCTTTTCAAGCATAGGATTATCCATCTGATTTATTATCTGCTATAGAAACGGCAGATTTACCTAGAAATAATCATATAAAAGTAACTCAAACTTATCACAGTCGATTAAAAGTTTTACCCTCTTTCTGAGAATATGATTGTAAATGCTAGATAAATAGTGTAGATGATCTTTGGTTGAATTGCAACTTTCTTTTAGCAAATAGCAATGTGCCTTAAGGTTTATTAAGATGTGTCTACTAACTAACAACTTATCAGGAAAAAGAAAAGATGTGCTTATGCACTGACAGTTGTTATCCTATTAACCTACAATTGATCATGTTATACCTAAATATTAAGGACTCCCTGTAAATAGTTTGTTTTACCATTTAAGAACTTGAATAACCAAGTTGCTTACTATTCTCTGTCTCTGTAAAGGAAAGAGAGTCCAGGAATGAAGAGGTTGTGCATGAGCATCTAAATCTTACACAAGAAATTTCAAGTGCTAATTCATATGCCAGACAGTTATCAGAGCAGATGACATTAGCCAAAGCTTATATTGTTATTGCAAAAGAGCACAACAACCTTCATCTTGCTTGGGAGCTAAGTTCAAAGATAAGAAGTTGTCAATTTTTACTATCAAAGGCTGCAATGAAGGAAGAGCCTATTTCTCTGGATGAAGCAGAACCAATAATAAAAAGTCTATCTTCTCTTATCTCTAAGGCACAAGATGCGCACTATGATATTGCAACCACTATGATGACAATGAAATCACACATTCAAGCTCTAGAGGAGCGTGCTAATGCTGCGTCTGTCCAAAGTATGATGTTTGGACAGTTAACAGCTGAGTCCCTGCCCAAGAACCTACACTGCCTCGAAATCAAACTCATGTCCGATTGGCTTACAAGAAAGTCGCTGCAGGATTTTGCTGATGAGAGGAGAAACTCCCCTAGATTAGTTGACAATAATTTGTATCACTTCTGCATATTTTCAGATAATCTGTTGGCAGTTTCAGCAGTTGTTAACTCAACGATGTCCAATGCTGATCACCCTAAGCAGCTTGTGTTCCATATTGTAACAGATGCGATACACTACGGAATGATGCAGGCTTGGTTCTTAAATAATGACTTCAAAGGTTCAACAGTAGAAGTACAGAATATTGAAGACTTGACTTGGTTGGATTCATCTTATTCTCCAGCTTTAAAGCAGCTTAGAGAAGCAGACTCCAGGAAGTATTACTTTGATGGGTCTGAGGATGCAAGTATTGAGCCAAAGTTCCGGAATCCAAAGTATATATCTGTGTTAAATCACCTTCGGTTTTACATACCTGAGATCTATCCCCAGTTAGAGAAGATAGTCTTTCTTGACGATGATGTGGTAGTTCAGAAAGATCTGACACCTCTCTTCTCGTTGG
Source organism: Nicotiana paniculata (assembly GCA_005239505.1). Taxonomy (NCBI): domain Eukaryota; kingdom Viridiplantae; phylum Streptophyta; class Magnoliopsida; order Solanales; family Solanaceae; genus Nicotiana; species Nicotiana paniculata. Next base: position 10,205 of record ML364736.1, read on the forward strand.
ATTTGCATGGGAACGTGAATGGAGCAGTGGAAACTTGTCTTGAAGCTTTTCATCGGTATTACAAGTATCTCAATTTCTCAAATCCACTCATCAGCTCAAGGTTTGATCCTCAAGCATGTGGGTGGGCATTTGGAATGAATGTTTTTGATTTGATGGCGTGGAGGAAAGCAAATGTTACGGCGCGATATCATTACTGGCTAGAACAAAATGCCGATAGGACTCTTTGGAAGCTGGGTACCCTTCCACCAGGATTATTAGCTTTTTATGGATTGACGGAGCCGCTTGATAGGAGATGGCATGTCTTAGGATTAGGTTATGACCTTAACGTTGACAGTCGCCTCATAGAGAGTGCAGCAGTAGTTCATTTCAATGGGAACATGAAGCCATGGCTTAAGTTGGGCATTAGCAAGTATAGACCTTTGTGGGAACGGTATGTAAATCAGACACACCCATACCTTCAGGATTGCGCCACACATTGAATTCCTATATTTTTCAACAATGGTAAACATACTCGGTTACTATTCTTTAAGTCCTACAATTGTATTTTTACATCATTGTAGAGTGGAAGTACAAAATTTTGGCCTTAAAAGAGTCTTCTTTCAGTTTTATTCGCATGAAAGAGGAAATTGACTATTACCATGTAATAGAAGCTTAGCATGCATCAAGCTACGGGTTTAGAGAAATCATCTTTTGGTTGAGTCATTTTCTGTCTCCACAAATGATGGAACAAATGTTCCTAGCAATTTTCGTCGTGATCTTTCAGCTCCTCTGATCAACTAGCACTTGCATGTCTAGTTGACCGTTTTTATTTCTTTTGTTCAATACGAGATTCCAATAGCATTAGTTACTGTAATATAAATTCTGCAACATGTTTTAAGGGATTTTTATAGCTAAATATGATGCATTCAGATGACTGTATTAGTTTTTTCGTGACCTTCGCTTTCTACTTTTACAGTGACTTTTTATGATCTTTTATGTTCATTTACCTCCCTGTTACTGACCAGGAATTATCTATTGATGCTTCGATATTCATATTTTTCAGCAGTTGTTTGCTATCTATAGTTCTGTAATAGTCAGCTATATGAACAATTCTACCATATGAAAAATTCAAATTTGTGTGCACGAAACACAATTTGTGAAGCTGAAATAGAATCCCAACTTATTCTTATTGGAAAATACAAGACAGAATACCTGCAGAGTAGAATTTATGAGTGTTCTTTTTAGGGGCCAACCTGTTTGGAAAATATAAGAAATGAAGATTGTACATGCTCCTATCCGTTGGAATTCAACGGTGTTATAATAGCCTTTTAACCTATTTCTTGCAACATGAATGTCATGTCTATGATTTACGGCTACTCTGTCATCGCTTAATACTGTAATCACAGGGTGTTGATTCTGCTGAACTAGTACAAAATTGCATTTATTAGCATTTCTCTGTGTTACTTGCACTCTTCAATCCTCGACTCGAGGGCTAGAAACAGCCTCTTTACTTCACAAGGTAGAGGTAAGGTCTGCGTACACACTTCTCTCCCGAGACTCCACTTTGTGGAATTACACTGTTTTTTTTTTTTTTTGTTGTTGTACTAGCACTCTTCAAGAATTGGGTTGGCTTTACTTTTCAGCCTTCTGGAAAATGGAATGAAGGGTTGTTTCTTCTCTTTTAGAGCCTTTAGTTCTGATATTTCTTATCATTCCATTTCTATTTTGCACTATTTGCAGCCATCTGTAGCAATTTGGCTTCATTTTTTGAGTATCCCAGATTAACTATATAGATCTATTAGGTGACAGTAGTTGTTCAATAGAGGTATGTATGATTGTATCTGCTATTTCTTGATGGCAATAGGTGCACGCCTAGTTTAGGTATATATTTCGTAACTCGTTCAACTCCCCGCTCCCCCTCCCCCTCCCCCAACCCCATTACGGGGGAGGGGAAGAGCAATTGAATGACAGGAAAAAATTGTTTTCCATGGCTTTTTTTACCAAGGTTGGGACTAGAGGAACATTTGCTGATCAAGAAAAATGCTCATTTATGTCAACTTTGGATACTGAACAGGGCGAAGCTCAATAAGCACCGAGCCTCTACTCATGAATCAGCAAGGATCGGAGGCAGACTCAGGATCTGGCGGTTGTAGGGCACCATTGAATTCAATATAAATTTATCACTACTACGGGGCCCATGGTAATATATGACTATTTCTTGAAGATATTTGCAAGTATACATGGAGTTTTTCCCGAAGTTTTCATATGTCGGTAACAAAATGGATAACCAATGGATAACTAATGTGTTTAACTTTTAGATTTGGAGGTTTGGAAGACTAGGAATTCTCCCAAAAGTGATCATATTCAAGAAGCCATGGAATAATATGGATATCCATAGTATCCGCCGGATAACCTGTTTTTTATCTGTCTCAAATACGGGTCGAGTCGGATAATTTATCTGCTTTTTTAATTACCCATTTTCGACCCGCTCATATCTGATCTGACGTTTGTTACCCCTAAATTGGTGACAGAGTTGTATGGTTACAGAGTTGGTAAGACATGAGTAACATATTGGGTTATAATACAAAAGCCTCCGGCTCGGGCAAAGTGCACCAATAGCCACTTTTAAGCCTGCTGTTTGAAATGTATCCACAATTCACACTATATTTAAAGATTAACCAATTCACCCTAACTTCAAGACGAAGTATCCTGAATTTTGTGTCATGGATTTCTGAGCTACTAATTTGAAACTCAGGACAATTGCTAATTTGAAATTATTTCTAAAATTCAGGAAATAAGATTTGAATTTCTGGACATAATTTTCGAACTTGATATCCTGAAGTTTGAACCTTTCAGGATATCGTGCCTTAAGGTTCGAGCGAATTGGCTAATCTTGATATTTTTTAAACAGTATGCTTAAAAGTGAATGTCTGGTATCATTTCCACCTCCAGCTGGCCCAAAAGTCCATTAAGATTTTAAAGACATGACAATGTAAAAAAGTAATACGTCCAGATTTTTAGTTTTATTATTAAACATAGTGGATAGGGGAAGGGTTACAAAGGTGAGGCCTCGTCATCAAGATATACAGCAACAAGACCGAAAATATCAGATTTAGCAACATAGAAACAGGGAAGGTCCAAGAACAATGACTTAAGATAGTTCATCACTCTTTAATTATATAACCAAAACAATAGTTAGTCCTAACTGGCTATTTTGTAGAACGCCAATCGATATTGGGGGATGCTTTTCTTGTACAACAATCTGAATGTTACTCTAAATCATTTAAACAAACACCCCATTGTGAAGAAGTACAAACTATAGTAGTCAGTTTCCTAGGTCGAATCCATGTTTATGTTCTCAGGACAAGTGATTGCAGGTATGCTCTTGCTGTGGAAGCTGCAGAAAGAGAGGCTTCGTCGGGATTCTCTTTAGCAGCAACAACTGCTGCAATATAAGCTTCTCTTGCCTCCTCCATTTTCTGCAAATCTCTTTCATTCAACTGATCCTGTACAAAATGAAATTGAGAATAAAATCCACAACAAAGCTCAAAGTATAATTGCACTTGTCAGAAAGTTGAGACCTCGTATTTTTAACTAAATCTATCAAGTAGAGTTGACTGTCCGACCTCCATCTAGTGATCTTTTTGCAATGGCACCAAGCACCCCATTGCAGAGATAGGGCGAGGGGGGAAAAGACAGTAGATATAACAATCTTGTATTTTTTTTTGTAACTAATACTGCATTTCTGTCTTAGAGATTGATATCATTTCAAAAATGTTAACTTACTATTTCAACATTTTGATCCCATGAATGAGGGATGACATCGCACTCTTCAGCTGAATCCCTGGAATCATTCCCTGTCAACGCATGTACAAACTGCATGAATGAGGAAATTTCTCCCTGCAACGAGTCTAGATCTTCTTGGAGTCTCTCCACTTTCTTGCTGGAGGTCATTGCTTCCCATTCCAGCTTCTCTACCGCTGCTTTCTTGTCAGCTAACTTAACCTGTAGAAAGAGAAGGAAAACTTTTAAAGAGGGTGACTTCAGGTTAGTGGAGTTACCCTCCCGATTGCTGAGTTCGTAAACCACACTGAAATTTGAGCAAAAGCTATTGCGAGCTTGTTTAATAGGTCAAATGGAAGAACCTTGAGGGAGATCTAGTAGTAAGAGTTACTCCTCAAAGTGCAGTAATGTGAAGGAGTAACATCTATTAGACAGGTACCAAGACATTAGTTTTTGACAGGAGTAACAGAAGGTCAATCATTCATTCAAACAGCAACAAAAAATTACAACTATCATATAACTACTCCCTATTTAACTCCATCATCTATTCTCTCTAACACTGGTCTCAAGCAGACTAGCTGCGTCATTTAGCTCCCGTTTGGCCATGAAATTCGGGAGATCTTTTTCAAATTTTATTTTCAAAATATCTGTTTGTTTATAGATTTTAACCATTTTTTGGCAGAAATCCCAAAAACAACTCTTAATTAGTGCATGTCGAAACACAATTTCAACTTTCAAAAATCATTTTTCATCTCATCTTTAAAAACTTATTTTTTCAAGTTTTAACCAAATCTATGTCCAAACGCTAGCTTAGTTAAGAGAGTACTGACAGACTGTGAACTCCAAAACCATACCAATATATATTTGTAGAAATTTTTTGGATCTTTTCCTTTTTCTTTCCCATCTATGGGGTTGGAGGGATATTACTCTAGTATTAATCATTTTTACCTGTGCCTCAGAGAGTTGCACTTGAGTCGTTTTGACTAAAAAGTCCTTCTCTGAAATATCCTTTTTCATTTCGTCAAGTTCAGCATTATTAGCTGTTATTTCATTCTTCAAGATTTCTGCTTCCTTCAAGAGTTCATCTTTCTCCAATAATTTCTTTTGCAGATCCTCCACTTTCTCCCTCAAAGTCATCAATTCCTCTCTATCCTTTTCTGTTAGTGATGATCTTGAGGAAGGCGTTGAAAAGTTCTCCGCACATCCATCCTGGCTACTGCTAACATTCTTATTTTGGTCCCTATGCTTCTTTGTTGCACTTGATTGACCTGCATTTCTTCCTTTTGCTTCAGAAGTCTACAACAACCAACAGTGTCACCATCTATTTTGAGCTAAACCAAACCATAACTCATTTACATACAGCAAATAAGTAAGGAAAACAAACTTGCTTTGTATGGAAAACCTTAAAAGGTAGAATGTCCCAAGGATCAAAAACTGCACAATAAACAGCTAATTCAAGAGCAACATCTCTGCATATTTCATGCCTGATGTTTTCAGGCAATCATCATGCTTATCGAAGTTCATTTCAGTGTGCTCCAACTCACTGAGTAATGCCACTTGCAATGGCTTGAAGTACTCGAACTGTCAAACATTTCTCTGGTCTGCTGCCACAAACTGAAGCAACTTATAATTGAATAACATAACCAAGTATAGAAGAGCACAATGAGGGTGAAATATATCACGTCTTCGCTGTCTTAAGTGGGAGAGTGGGGAACAAAGTTTAGATGTGTAGAAAATAGAAATAATACTAGAGCAGGCATTAAGTTATCAAGTGCCTAAAACCAATAGCCAGGCCAAAAGACAGAAAAACGAATGTATACACAAGCAAAAACTGGATAGGTTTCATGTTAGATTAAGCAGCTTATTGGGGTTAAACCAAATAGCACCCAAGCCAAAAGTTTGAAGCTAATCCTTAAAATGTCTGGTAACGTAAGACACTAATACAAACATACCGGGGATAGAATTTGCAGCACTCATCCTATAATGTATTATACATTCTTTTCCTTTTCGATAAAGGTATAACTGAGTGTTATCAAAGGCGAAAAGCTCTAAAAAGCGTTGTAGGTCCATTAGGGCTTTAAGCGCAAAGCGCACTTAAAGTGCGTGCTTTTGTAAAAAAAGGTGCAACTAAGGGAAAGATAAAATATATGTAATTCAAGAATAGAGTAATAAATTCATTTATCATATTTTACTTTACAGCTAGTACATTTATTTTCTGATCATATTTATTGTTTGGTGCCCCTTGATTTCCCATAAAACTCATGGGAAATAAGGCACAAGTCTTAGTGCCTAGCCTTACACTGAAGCCCAACTTAAGCGAGGCGAAGCGTCTTCCTTGAACTTTTCTGAGTTTCACGGCTTAAGCGCGCCTTAAATGAGCCTTTGACAACGCTAGACTATTACTATACATGAATCCTGAAATACGATGCATGCTTCCAAGAATTAAATACTATTGTTTTTGTTCGGTCATGCCATAAATATTAAGGAAGTGGCAATAAGTACAGATTCTTATGACAAATCCATATCCTGAGAGTTTAAGCAGACTTCGCTTATAAATTTCAGGTTTCCAATTACAGTCAAGAATGAGCCAAAAAATAGTTAACCTGAACAAATAAACAGATAGCAGCATAAAACATTTCTTCCCTCAGCTCAACAACAAAGATAACAGTTTGAGCAGCAGCAATAACAACAGCTATTACAACAACAACTACTACCCCTCAATGCCAAACTAGTTGGAGTATGCTACATGAATCATCAATATCCATTCTGCTACATTAGGACCATTTTATTCGAAATGTGTGCACAATTGAAAAAAAAAGGACAGTCCGGCGTACTAAGCTCCCGTTATGCGCGGGGTTCGGGAAGGACCGGACCATAAGGGTCTATTGTACACATTTCTGCAAGAGGCTGTTTTCCACGGCTTGAACCCGTGACCTCTTGTTCACATGACAACAACTTTACCGGTTACACCAAGGCTCCCGTCACGTGTACAATTGAAAATTAAACACAAAAGTTAGTCATTCTAGCTAATAAGGTTAAACACGTATACCCCAAAAGACATTTATCATTTCCATATCCCACACTAAAGAAGAGGGATAGTGAGGAAACAAACCTTCTTGTAAAGTGATTCTCTTGAAGGCATTTTGGTATAGGTCATTGATCCCCTTCTAGTAAATGAAGATTTTTCCTTCCGATCCTGTAATATTCAAAGGAGAAATTTTCAAATTTTACAACGCGCCCAAAGAATAAAAGCTCAAATTTCCAAACATTAGGAGATTGATTGGAATTTATTTCCACGGCAAATAAGAATTCACTCAATTAATGAACTGCTCCATTTCCCAAAACTAAACTAAATCGGGGTCCGTCCAATATCAAATTTAAGAAAATCAGCCTAGAGTACTGAAAGAGCAAAAGGGGGTAAATTTTGGAGAGAAAAATTCCAAAATCACCCCAAATACCAAACTGCAGGGGAAGAAAAAAAGATTTACGTAAATTTGGGAATTAAAATCCAAAAAAATAACAACAACAACCCCTCCCNCCAAACTGAAAAAAAAGATTTACTTACAATGAGGGACTGAACAAGAGGGACGATCTGGACGAGGTCATTGAAGAGCAAGGGATCAACATTGGAGGAGGAGAGAGAAGAATCAGTGCGTGAGATTTCATTTTCATGGGAAAGCCAACAACTTGGATCTGTTCCTCCATTCTCAAATGCAGCGCCATTGTTGTCCTGCAAATCGAACAACTGCTGCTGCTGCTGCTTGTACATTGTTGGAGATGAGTTACAAAAGTTGACAGCAGCTCTTACTTACTGTAGTAAGGGATATGACAATTTTGGGAAAGTAGAATTCAAATGCCGTTGATTTTGCTGAGAATTAAATTAATAACTTCCTTATTAAAATTATTACTCCCTCCCAACCAAAATAAGTGATTTTTTTTATGTTTTCACTTATATTAAAAAATTCACCTTTTTTATATTAATTAGCAATGAAATTGATCAAATTATTATTTACTATCTCTTCACATAAACATTACTAATACATACTCCAACATTATTTACCCCTAGGGTAACATAGGAAAAAAAACAATTAATTCATTCTTGAAATCTGGAAAAAAAAATCACTTATTTTAGACCACAAAAAAAAAAATCAAAAGATCACTTATTATGGAACGGAAGGAGTATATTGTATTACGAGATTTGTAACTATTGCTATTTAAAGTGATTATTACATCCTCCATCCCAAATTTTTTGTCGTAGTTTTCAAAATAATTATCTCAAATTATTTGTCATTTTAAAAGTTCAAGAGTAAATTAATTATTTTTCTCCTATTCTACTCTTAATATTAATTAACTAGTCTTTGGGCACGCGCGTTGCGCTTTTGTCTAATATAATTGGTAGAAAATTATATTATTTTGTACATGAATGATAAAACGCTTTGACTCATGATTGTATTTATAAGAAAAAGATTGCACTTAGAAATCATACCAATCTAATATTTAAGCTAAGAAAAATAAAAGGAGAAAATAAAATATAAGAACTGTAAATGATAGCTCAAAAAAATTATTATACGTTGGAGTCAAAGATCTTAACTTTGTAAAGTGAAGAATTAAGATACACGTACCTTACTAAATTCGTTGATAATACCCAAGTCAATTTTAATGTTACAAAACTAACTTTTGTTAATAATATTGAAGGTATTATTAAAATAATTTCTAAGGGCATAAACGTCCAATAATAATATAGGATTATTTTGGTCTTTCACATTCAACCTTTGATATTCATGCTTATAATATAGTATAATATGATGATTATTTTTGAAAACTACAAATCCCTTAATTAAAAATAGTCAAAAACCTTTCCTATTAATATTTTCTTAAAGGGCGTGTAAAAGAGAACCATGATAGATAATTTGAGGCGGAGGAAATAGTATTTTTTTTATAACAATATTTTATTTAGGTGAATGGTCATCTAGTTAAGTAAATACAAAAACTATTTAGGTACTGATTTATAATAATAGATATACCTATTGTTCATAAATTTTGAAGGATCCTTTGGTTAGAAAATAAGTTATGCATAAAAAGATTTGTCTAAGGAATCTCGAAGAGGTTTTCAATAAGTCAATACCAAGATTCAAGTTAACAAGTCAGATATTAATAATGTTTGATTTGTTATGCGGTGACTACTAATGCGAGAATTGTTATTTGACGATTAAGAATAAGCGTTATGCTGTTACTAGTAACAGAAGAATTGTTATAGGGTAATTAATAATAAAAGAATTATGTTATACAAGAAGAGATATGCTATTCGGCCAAACTCAACGTGGCCCAACAATGACCACACTGATGAAATACCAGTAAAGCCCTTCATTTCACATTTGGCTTAATGACCATTTTTCCCTCCAAAATATTTTTCTCCAAAATTTGTTAATAAATATTGATTATCCCAAAATATTGATCCCATAAATCATCATTCTCTCATGCATGGGAAGATAAAAGGCCTTCGTATGTATACCTATACTATTACGTTTTTGCTTTTAAAAATAATTTATACGGATGGGAAGATCAAAAGTCTATTACGTATTTTTAAAAAAAAATATAATTTATACGGATGAGAAGATCAAAAAGTCTAGTATGTATACATAATATTATTTTTTCATTTATACGGTATACCTTGTCATACCATACACTTATATTAAGAGAGCTTTCATTAAACACATAATTCACAACCCTTCCCTTAACCTAAACATGAATGCTAACCTAGAAACTAGTTTGGAACCATTAAACCCGAATAACAGCCTAGAAACTAGGTCGGAGTAACTAAAGAATGCATTACACATATCATTGGGGTTGAATTCAGACGATAGTTTGATGAATGAAGATGGGTCGATTGACATTGATTCAGACGTCAACTTCAAAGATGGAGAAAATCATGTTGACGATGATGATGATGATGATGATGATGATGATGATGATGACGACCATTATTTAGAGGAAGAGGGAGAAGGTGGAGAGGACAGGGAAATGCCTAATGAGTTCAATTAAGAAGATCTCATAATTGGTCTAATTACTGGGATGCGGTTCAGTAATAAGGATGTTATGTTTGATTTTTACAAAGAATATCAGGGTTTTGTATTGTCAAAAGAACATCAAACAAAAAAGGTGGTGATATTGTTAGGTATGTGCAATATGGTTATGATAGGTCTAGGAAACCAAGGAATAAGCATGTTACCAAGAGGAGGAACTGTTGTGCTAGAATACATAGAATTTTGGAGGAGAATGGTTCATGGCGTGTTTCAAAGGTGGTTAAAAAACATAATCATCAATTGGAACCAACATTATCGCGTTTGATGGCTGGACACTGATGGCTTAGTAAGTCTCTTAAGAGAATTCTTGTAGCCAAAGATATTGCTGGCTTAAGACCCTCAAAAAATATAAGAGTCGCTGAAGTACTTGCTGGTGGCCCCAAAAATCTGGGTTGTACACCAAAGGATTGTATAAATTATATTTTGAAGAGTAGAAAGATTCATTTGCAATAAGGGGACGCACAATCATTACTCAAGTTCTTCAGTGACATGCAGCAAAAAGATAGGGAATTTTACTACTCCATAGATGTGGATAGTTTTGGTCGACTTCGTAATGTCATATGTGTCACCATCCAATTTTTTCTCCGTTGGGTATCATGATGGCACATAATCTTAGGGACTAGGTAAGCCTAACACTTATTTAATAACAACAATAATATTAATTGAAACCTAACAATCTCGATATAGAAATCTTTACAGAATTTAAAAAATTTCCCAAAATCGGTAATACAAGTCATAAGCTCTACAGAGTTTACTAAAACTTCCAAATACAACTATTTGGAAGTAAGTAAAAACAATGTAAATACATAATAGGAAGGTGACTCTGAAGCCTGCGAACACAGCAACAAGTTTACCTTGAGTCTCCGCACCAAAGATCCGCACAGCTACTAACGATCAATACCTGGATCTGCACAAAAATATACAGAAGTGTAGTATGATCACACCACAGCGGTGCCCAGTAAGTATCAAGACTAACCTCAGTGAAGTAATGACAAGGACTAGTCAAGACACCCACTGGTCTAATAAACTGAACAAGCATAAGTACAGAAAATAATGGAAGTATAACCTTTATCTATTATCTACACAATATGGATAACAACAGAACGACTACAATAAGGCAGGAAAAACAGTAAACAACAATGAATCACCAAAATAATACATCGAATGATGGACGGGAACACAACCCAAGTCCGAAAATTCACAATACAGTAAGGGCAAGTAGTAACTTAGCACCGCAATAGGCTCCACATCAGGCCTTAGCCAACAACCCCAATAAATTGGTCAAAATCTTCGAGTATAAACTTTCACCGGCAAGTTTTTATATTGAAAGCTTTAAGGTATACTCCTTTTAATGGAAAATTCTTTTGAAATATATTTTCCCAAGAAATGTCTCTCAAACATAATTTTTTATAAGATAAATGCTTTTCAAATATACTTTTCCAAAGAAAATGTCCTTCAAACATAATTTTATTCAAGATAAATGCTTTTCAATTGGACTTTCCAAATAAATGTCTTTCAAACATAGTTTCTTTAATAAAATCTACCAGGATACCGTCCCGTAGTTCTGAATTTATCATACAATACAGGGGATCTCCCGGAATACATCTGTAAACCCAAAACAAATATGTAGTGCTGGGGGATCTCCCGAAATACGTCTGTAGTCCCAAAATAAATATGTAGTATAGAAGGATCTCCCGGAGTACGTCCGTAGTCCCAATTTAAATATGCAATACAGAGGGATCTCCCGAAATACGTCCGTAGTCCCAATTTAAATATGCAGTACAAGGGGATCTCCCGAAATACGTATGTAGTCCCAATTTAAATATGCAGCGCAACAAACAAAGACAACAATTATAGCACGGCAGAAAACTCGTACATCACCACATTAAATACAAAGCAACAATGACAATAATACAAAGTACGACGAGTAAATCAATACAAGAACTTCAATTCACAAAGAAACAGTAGAACATCGTTCACAAGGAATAGTCACGGTAAAGAATGCTAAGCGTAAATAGAACAACTTAACCAGGAAAAAACAAGACGTAGCAACGAATCCACAATATTCAAGCCAACAATAAGAAGCCAATACAAGTCAAATAATTCCAAGTAAGGACAAGTCGACTAAGATATACGTTATCTAAACTCCTTATGAGGTTGCGCAATTATGAGAGATATTCAACAATTCAAATAAGGGTAATCAGTAAAAGATACATGTAACTCCAATCAAGGATAAACAATTATAGGATAAGATAATACTAATTTCAATTAGATAGGCAGTTTATGAAAAGTATAGCATAACGGTGGAAGAGGTAAAACCCTCAGTTAAGTCAATTAGGAGTCAAATAGGCAATAGAGTGAATCTAAAAGAAATAAATTCTAATTTAAGAAGGTAGAGATGAAACTAGTAGTCAGGAACTCACTCTTAACAAATACAACTTCATTCACAGGGAATATAAGGACCTAAGAACCTTAAAAGGCCAACCTTCTACAAATAAGTCTGAGTCACCTCGCGTACACGGACTACAATCAACAGAGAAGACTCAAATCCTAAGGAGTAATTCACCCACACAAGATTAGGCAAGATACTTACCTCAAAGACGATAAATCGGTACTCTAAAATGGACTTCTCATGTGAAAAGGCCTCCGGACGGCTCAAATCCAACTAGAACAACTTTAAAGCACACATAAAACTTATAAGAAACTATTTCGGATAATAAAGTATAAATCTTTATACAAATCTAGAAAGCGACCCAAAAGTCGACCCCGGGCCCGCACCTCGGAACCCGACAAAATTTACAAAATCTGAATTGTAACGACCCGACCGGTTATTTTGCGTTATCGGATCCTGTTACCCTAAATGAAAATTCCCATAGTGTCTTATTATGATTTATGACTTGCGGGGATGGGTGGTCTGAGATTCAGAAGTGTTCAGAGCAATATTGGAACACTTGGTTCCTTCAGGTTGGCCTTTAAGGCCAAATTTGACTTCGGTCAACATTTTGAGAAAACGACAGAATTGAGTTCCAACGGTTCCAGTAGCTTCGTATGATGATTTTGGACTTGGCCGTATGTTCGGAATGGGTTTCGGATGAACCGAGAGTGTTTCGGCGTCCAATATTAAAATAAGAGTTCCTTAAGTTCCTATTTGTGGTTTGGGACATATTTTTGTGTTATCGAGGTCCGAACGGAATTCCGAGACCGAAAATAGTTCCGTTATGTCATTTATGACTTGCCTGCAAAATTTGGTATCATTCCTAGTAGTATAGGACAGTTCGGCGCATGGTTATTGAATTCAAGAACTTGAAGTTCTTAAGTTATGATTCTAGAGGTTTTGGGATGTGATTTTGAGTTTTAGCGTTGTTTTGAGTGTTTCGAATGCTCGAGAGAGTCGGTATTATGATTTGGGACTTGTTGGTATATTTGGACGAGGGCTCGGGTGGGCCTAGGTGCCTCCCGGATACCACACGAGGCCAAAAATCAGCTGAAATAGCTGCTGGTGCGCCTGTTCTGGTATGACCACAAGTGCGTTTGCCCAGTCCCAGGTGCGGGACCATTCCTGCGTCCCAGCCTCGTAGGTGCGACCCCCAGCGGGCAGCCCATTTCTCGTAGGTGCGGACAAAGTTCCGCAGGAGCAGAGCCGCAGCTGCGGTCTCCTCTCCGCAGGTGCGGGCCCACGCTTCCTCGTCCATTTTTGCAGGTGCGAGCCTTTGCTCACAGATGCGAGACCGCAGGTGCGGTCCTTGAGCCGCAGGTGCAAAACCAGTGTCATGTAGTGTGTTTCTTAAATACGAGATTCTTCATTGTTTCTTCATTCCTTCCTCCATTAAAACACTTTGAGAGCTTCGGAAAAGGGCTCCACGACCCAACCACTGAGAGGTAAGTAAATTTTACCCCAAAGTTAGTTTAATTCATGAATTCTTAGTTAAGTTAACCTTCTTAATTAGTAAAAATCAAGAATTGGGTAGTAACCTAGGGCTTTCGGGAATTAGAGAATTACCCGTAAATTATCTATGAAATCAAGTAAAAATCATGTATTAACGATCCTTAGGTTATGGGTGAGTGGTTCCTTCGTGAATTTTCGGCATCCGAGTGTGCGGGCCTGGGGTGAGTTTTGGGATTTCTTCAAGAATGATGATTTACTAAATAAGTAGGAGAATTTCCATACTTTGAGCATAAATTGATGTATTTGTATAACATTTGGCTAGTTTCGAGTCCTCGGGTGTAGAGTTCGGAGTTTCGGGCGCATTCTTGGTCCGCGGAGTAGATTCGATACGAGGTGAGTCTCCTTTCTAAACTTGTAAGAGGGAACTGTCCCCCTAGGTGATTTAAATGCCATATGTGATAATTGTGGGGGCTACGTACGTACAAAGTGACGAGAGTCCGTACGTAGCGGCTATTATTATTATTATGTCTGGGTAGTTAAGCCCACATCATGCCTTGTGTTTTACTTGATATGAACTATATGCTTAATAAATTAAATGTTACATGCGGCTTATTTCCCTGAGATCATGGAATTTGAGAAAATTTGTAAGGAATTGTTTACTAAAAAGTAATTTAAAAAGGAATAGTGTGTGTGTATGTGACCGCTTCGCAATTTACATTCCGCGAGCGGAGTGTGATTTTACCCATTCTTATGGGAATGTGTGGTACGCCACGGCGGATTGGAAGATGCACTTATGGTTTGGGCCGTTCGATCCTTGGCAGTGCATAAAGAAGATTACTTTATGGCAAAGATGCACTTTTGGTTCAGGCCGTTCGATCCTCGGCAGTGCATAGATGTGAGTACTTTATGGAAAGGTGCACTTATGGTTCGGGTTGTTCGATCCTCGGAAGTGCACGAACACGACTATATTATGACTCCGGCCGGTTGTCTTTACCATGTATGCGCATGATTTATTTGTTACTAAATTCATGGACATTGATTTGACAGATATTTGGGGGAAGGTGAAGTAGTAATTCATTCATTTCCAGTACTTCCTTGGATTTTAGTGCCTTATATTATTTGCTGCTTCACTGCCTTTACATGTCTACCGTTTTCATCATATTCTGTTAAATTATATTGTTGGACCTTAGTGAGTGTCATGTCGACCTCTCGTCACTACCTCTTCGAGGTTAGGCGGGATACTCACTAGGTACATATATATTTATGTACTCATGCTACACTTCTGTACTTAATTGTACAGGTTCTGAGGCTGGTGCATCTTAAATACGGGATTCTTCATTGTTTATTCATTCCTTCCTCCATTAAAACACTTTGAGAGCTTCGGAAAAGGGCTCCACGACCCAACCACTGAGAGGTAAGTAAATTCTACCCCAAAGTTAGTTTAA
>MDKI01040346.1:0-56571 GCA_005239505.1 Nicotiana paniculata
ATGTTCTTGGGCCATGAGGATGGTGCCTCCGAACCATGATGCCTTTGAATAATGATATGCAGAAGTTGAAAGAGATCCTCGGGCCATGAAAATGGTGCCTCCGAACGATGACACCTTTGGATGAGTTGGCGATAATTCAGCCTGTGCAAAATGCAATAGTATGATGCTGACAAGACAGAGCTTAGTCTTGCGAATTGAAGGGCAGAGCTTAGCCCGAAAGAAAAGCAAAGTAAATAATGCTTGAGACAGCGCTTAATCTCGATGAAAAAGTAAATTAGAGGAAGAGCTTAGCCTCGAAAGGCAGAAAAGTAGCCTTATACAGAGAGAGATAGAGCTTAACCTCGGAAGGCAGAAAGGTAGCCTTATGCAAAAATGCAGATAGATACAGAGCTTAGTCTCGGAAGGAAGAATTGCAACCTTATGGAAAAATGCAGATGCAGATGGAGACAGTGCTTAGTCTCGGAAGGCATAATGGTAGCCTTATGCAAAAAATGCAGATGCAGATGAGGACAATGCTTAGTCTCGGAAGGCAGAATAGTAGCCTTATGCAAAATGTAGATGGAGGTAGAGCTTAACCTCGGAAGGCAGAATAGTAGCCTTATGAAATGATGTAGATAGAGGTAGAGCTTAACCTTGGAAGGTAGAATGGTAGCCTTATGCAAAGATGAAAATGCAGATGGAGACAGCATTTAGTCTCAGAAGGCAGAATGGTAGCCTTATGCAATGATGTAAATGGAGGTAGAGCTTAACCTCGGAAGGCAGAATGGTAGCCTTATGCAAATATGCAAATGCAGATGGAGACAGCGTTTAGTCTCGGAAGGCAGAATGGTAGCCTTATGCAATGATGTAGATGGAAGTAGAGCTTAACCTCAGAAGGAAGAATGGTAGCCTTATGAAAGAAATAAAATGACAGTAGGAATTCTTAGCTGGTGATGAAGTGCGGCATTGTGATTATTGAGAGCATTGTGACTGCGGAGCATTGAGGCATGTGCGAATGTCGGCAAGTGCAGCAGTTTTGAGAGTCGTATTTTGGACAACGTTTGTGCCCTGGGCGGATAGTTCATTTACAGATTTTGTAACCTTAGTGACTGCAACCAAAGAAAGATCGTGAGTTCTACAAATGGGGGGGAGTTAGTTAGTATCCCCGCTGTCTTTTCTTGACTTGCTGGGCTCGATCTGATGATAATGTCTGTATTATTGGGGTAGCGTTGCTAAACAAAGCTGTTTCAAAAACAAACATGCATGATTTTGTAAAAAGCATAATGTATAATTAAAAAATAATTTTGGGATGAACCGACGACCGTGACACGGCTCAGGACATTGCAACCTCTCCTGCTACCGTATTTTGAGGGTCCTCCTCAAAATTCTGCCCCAGTTTGATGGGTGAATGTCTCTGACTGTTTCTCATGTGGCGATTGGCTGAACTTGCTTCAGAATATTGAGGTGTCCTCCTCAAAATTCTGCCTCTGTTTCCAATTGCGGGGAAAAATGAAATTCATTGAATTGTGACCAAACCCATAGGGCTGCCTACGTATCCCCTCTTAAACGGGAATCAGGTCAGGCGTAGTTTAATTTACATCATTGAGAAAGCATAAAGATTACACATAGTAGTTTTTGACAGCATCTGAATTGATTGGCTTTGGCCAGACTTCTCCGTCCATTTCTGTGAGTATAAGTGCTCCTCCTATCAGTACCCAGTGAACCATGTACGGACCCTGCCAGTTGGGAGAGAACTTCCCTTTGGCTTCGTATTGATGTGGAAAGATCTTCTTCAGCACCAGTTGTCCCGGTGTGAACTGTCTACGCTTGACTCTCTTGTTGAAGGCTCGGGTCATTCTGTGCTAATAGAGTTGACCATGACAGACTGCATCCATTCTCTTTCCGTCTATGAGGGCTAGTTTCTCATAACGGCTCTTTACCCATTATGTGTCGCTGTCTCATCTTCTTGTATAATTTTTAGAGATGGAATCTCAACTTCGGCAGGAATAACAGCCTCAGTACCATAAACTAGCATATAGGGAGTTTCCCCTATTGAGGTGCGAACTGTGGTGCGATATCCTAATAAGGCAAATGATAACTTCTCGTGCCACTGCTTGTGCCTTTCTATCATCTTTGTTAGTATCTTCTTGATGTTTTTGTTGGCGGCTTCTACAGCTCCATTCATCTGAGGTCTGTAAGCTGTGGAATTCTTGTGTTTGATCTTGAAATCCTCGCACATAGCTTTCATCATGTCACTGTTGAGATTGGAACCATTGTCGGTGATGATTGACTTAGGAATACCGAATCGACAAACAATACACTCATTGACAAAGTCTGCCACAACTTTCTTAGTGACTGTTTTGTAGGATGTTGCTTCAACCCATTTGGTGAAATAGTCGATGGCTACCAGAATGAACCTGTGTGCGGCAGGCTCGATTGGTCCAATAACGTCCATGACCCAAGCGGCGAACGGCCATGGTGAGCTTGTTGCATTGAGCTCGTTGCATGTCACAATCATCAGTTCATCAAGACAGGTAATAGTAATGATGTATAGGTACATTAATGAGAGAAAAAAAGATAGCAATAAATATTGATTCATAAGAAAAATTTAAAAATGCCTTTGATAAATTGAACAATTATTTTGAACATTGAAGATCTTATTGCAGGAATTAAAATGTGAACAAGGAAATCATTTTGTAAAGAAAAACAATGAATAGCGCTCGTTTTAGCCTTGCTACCCCGAGGCTCGTCGAGATTTGGTTGTCCTAACAGTCCAATTCTTGAGGTACGTCCCTCTACTCACAGCCTATATGGAAGGGCCTTCCTCCCCCTCCTCCTCGAGAATAACACAACAGTCCATATTACTGTCCTCTAGAAACAAGTTCCTCATTAGTGCAAGAGCTTCTTCTTCGTCTGATCCATAAATAATGTCGGCCTGTTGGAATATCTACTCCAAATGCAGTATTGGTTGCTCCAAAGGGTAATAAGGACCGTTCCATGGTGGCGACCAGTTTTTGAATTCTTCCCAAGTGTATTCGTATCCCAAACCGAAAGTGGTGTCGTGCTTCTTGAGTTTGATAGGTTTGGAGATCCCCTGAAGGTTCTTGCCGAGCCCTTTACCTTTCTTGTACCCTCGCCAATCATCATACTTGCGATCTTGCTATCCCACCATTTTTCTTTGTCGATAGTGTTGACCCGTTCAATTTGGTGGTAAGTTTCTCCGCCCAGCTTCCTTCTTCCTTCAATCACCAGAATAGTGTGGCGACTGTAAATAGGGTTGTTACCGTCACCATGAATAATCACCTCTTAGTGGTTCCACTCGAACTTCACTGTGTGATGTAGCATTGATGCTACAGCCCTAACAGCATGGATCCAGGGTCGTGCCAATAACAGATTGTAGGACGCTGGCACATATATCACTTGGAAGTCCACCTCGAACCAGGTTGGCCCCATATTGCAGGCATAGGCTGACCTCACCAATGGTGGACCTCTGAGATCCATCGAAGGCTTTCATGTTGATCGCTCCATCCTTTATCTCATGCAGCCCTTTAACCAATTTCTTGAGCGTTATCAGTGGACATATGTTAAGACTGGATCCCCTATCGATCAGGATTCTGGTGATGAAATAATCTTCACATTGCACAGTGATGTGCAGTGCTTTGTTATGGCCCAACCCTTCAGGGGGTAGCTCATCCTCATGGAAAGTGATCTTGTGACTCTACAACACTTGGCCCACCATATTATCCATTTCTCCACTAGTGATGTTGTTTGGCACATAGGCTTCGTTCAACACCTTCAATAAAGCATTCTTGTGCGTCTCGAAATTCTGCAGCAAAGAGAGGATGGATATTTGCGCTGGCGTTTTGTTCAGCTGGTCGATAACCGAATACTCCTTGGCCTGTACTTTCCTCCAAAGATCGTCCGGACCTGTCTCGATAATGGGAGGCCGATTGTAAGTCTGCCTGCTGGATTCAGCCAGATGTTCAGGGGTATAGACTCTACCAGTTCTTGTCATACCCTCTGCTGCAACAACTTCTTTAGTCTTGACTTTTCCTTTCCTTCTCACCTCGGTTGTATAGTCCCATGGTACATGATTTGTATATAAGGGTGGCGTGGTCGAAATCGCCACTGGAATTGGTGCGGCTATCCTTACTTCAAGTGGAACATGTGCCTTGGGTGGCAAGACTGCAACCTCAAATGGTGCGGGTGCATTTGCCGGTGACACAATCTAAACTTCAATCGATACTGGTGTCTTTGTCGGTGACGCTACTTCAAACTCAAGGGGAATGGACATATTTACCTCAGCATCCTTAGACGGTTGAATCTGGACTATGATCGGGTTGAGAGTGACTGCATGTTTCTTTGATCATCGCCTTCTGCGATCAACATGATTGATCCGTCGGGGTCCCAATCATCTTCTATTTCAATCAAGTGGATGCCTCCACTCTTATGGTCCGAAAGATGATTGTTGCGGACATTTAGAGTGGATTCCTTTTCCACGATGACCTTGTTATCAATCAGGGATCGTATCTTGTCTTTCAAATAGCGGCATTCATCGATGGTGTGCCCCTTCATGCCATAGTGGTATGCACAGGACTTGTTTGGTTTGACCCATTGAGAAGGATTCTTAGGGGTTGCAGCAGGGATGGGGGTGACATAACTAGTAGTTTTGAGCTTCTCATACAGCTGGTCGATGGGTTCAGCGATGGCGGTATACTATTTTGGAGGTCTACGATCACAATTAGGACGAGGTCTAGGGAAGTTTTGACGGGTAGGGGGTAATTGGTAATGAGATGGTTGGGAATTGTAAGTGTGGTAGACAGGAGCGAGTTATGAGTATCTGGGTGAAGCAGGTTGATATGTCGGTGGTGGAGATTGGTATGAGGGTGAGGGTGCTTGGTAATTTGGGGTTGGTTGATATGTGAGTGGAGGTGTTGGGTAAGTTTAGTATTTGAGTGGGGAATTGGTTCTTTGTGCAACCATCACGGCTCCCGCGTCTCTTTTCTTATACACACTACCAGGCTGCAAAGCCTTGTTTGTAGCTTGAAGGCTTCAAAATTTGTGACCCTACCGCTCTTGATACCTTCTTCAATCTGTTCACCTAATTTGATAATGTCGGAGAACTTGTGGTTCTCAATCATCATCAACCGTTCATAGTACTGCGAGTCCTGGGCCCGGACAAAGAACTTGTTCATATGCTCCTCTTCTAAGGCGGACCTGACCTTGGCAGCTTCGGACCTCCAACGAGTAATGTACTCGTGAAATGTCTCTGTGGGCTTCTTCTTCAAATTCTGAATATAGAACACGTCTGGTGCGTTCTCTATGTTGAACCTGAATCTGTCCATAAAGTCAGATGCCATGCTCACCCAATTTGACCATTTCTTGGGATCTTGGGTGATGTACCAAGACAACGCATCTCCTTTCAAGATCCTCATGAACAGCTTCATGCAGATCCTTTCATCCTTCTCTACTCCAACTAGCTTGTCACAATAAGTTTTCAGATGGACCCTTGGATCATCTGTACCATCTAACATTTCAAACTTAGGAGGTTTGTATCGCTCGGGCAGTTAAACATCGGGCTGTATGCAGAGGTCTTCATAGTTCGACCCTTCGACTCCCTTGATTTCTTCGACGCCTTGAACCTGGCTGGTCAGCTTCCTAAGTTCCTCGGCCAAGTTCTTGATAAGAAGGTCCTTTTCATCAAACTCAGGTGTGTATGTGATAGGGGGAGTTGAGTGTGGCATGGTCTCTATGTAGATGGGATTATTATGGTGGCTTGTCGCATAAGTGTGGAAATGGTCATTTGTGGAGTTCTGAGGTTCTGGGATAAGCAGTGGAGTGTTATTTTGAGTGAGGCAGGCGTTGCATTATGCTGGAAGAGTTTGGTTCCTTGGTGGGGTGGTGTGATGATGAGTTGTGGGATGATTTGCTGCTTTGGGATGTTTTGAGGAGGTGTAGGATTCTGGATGTTGGCGTCTGGGACGTTGAGGGAGAATGACATGTTTGCCAGATTACGAACTTGATCAAGATCTTCTTGAAACTTTGAAAACTTTCGTTCCAGCTGCAACACTGTTTTATTCTAAATCCGAATACCCTGGTCATTAGTGGCCTCTACCCGTCCAACCACATCCTCATTTCTGTTGTTGCCTGAATCTTCCATTTTCTTTTTGCCTTTGGGAGGACTAAGAGGAGGAGAGGGTGGAGGGCCCCTGGATCTTGTAATATAGGATGATGATGCCAGAGTGCACGAACTAAGCTTTGGGGAGGGGAATAAATAAATAAAGAAAGAGGAAAACAAAAGCAAAAGGTAGCCAAGTCAGTGAGGATTATGAAAAGTATTGTGGTATTTAAACACGTAGTGCGGAAATGTAAAATGCGTCCTAATTTGGGGACCTCTTTTGTGCCCGAGGTAGGCCTAGCGACAAATTGATTTGGAGAACTTAAGATGCTAAATGCCTCATTTTATTGATAAGAAAATAGACGAATCCCAAAATGAGACTAAATAAACAGGAAGTAAAGGTCATTAATGGCCATTGGCCTTATTACAATGATAAAGTAAAAGAAAGACATTCCTATCTACTTGGTCTCAGAAGGTCCTTCCCCAGACTCGGCATCCTTGCTTCCCTTGTACAGTTTCTCCAACTCGCGAAGTCCCAGCAACAGGTATGCTCTGGCTAGATGTCCTCCTTCGGTCCCTTCAGCATTTTGACAGTCTTCAAGCCTTTTGAGAAATTTTTCCTCCAGCTCCACTATGCCTCGCTCCAAATACCCTAACCTTTTGTTTGTGCTGATAGCCATATATTTCCATTCCTCAATCAGTTTCTTGCTAGACTCATGTATTTGCGGTGCTCACCCTCACACTCACATACCCTCTTGCGCATCTGGTTGTATTTGACTTGTGCCTCGGCCTTTTCATCTATAACCCTGTGGCCCTGAACGAACCCTGGCTCGCTCAGACCACCCCAATTTTCTGCCAACCACCCAAGATAGAAAGGGGTACAACGGGCATGATATATGTCTGGCTCGATGGTGTCCTTCTCCATTACAATCTAGCAGTGCCATATGTGCTGGGCTTGGCACTTGTGAGGACTATCGTCATTTTGAAAGTCAACTTGAAGATGGCTCATCTTGTCGACCATGGGTATGACTTTCTTCATAACCGCTTGCCTCATAACTCGAAGAGGGACGTAATGGTATGTTCCTCTTAGACCAATTAGTATTAGGAATGGTGCATCTCTGGAACGGGCGATGAACTCCTTTTTTGGAAACCACTCGGACATCCACTGAACATGTTCTTCAGTCAGATTATCAAAGAGCTTGACCCATCCTTTGGCATTCTTAGGCTGAGCAAACATGTCGGGGATGTAATTCATTTGCTTTGGATGGTGGAAAGCGATGTGGTCATCCCAAACTCTTCGATGAATTTCTTGTCGGTATTCGCCCTTTTGGAGATGTTCCATGATCCAAAGCTGAAGTAGTAGATTGCAGCCTTCGAAGTGCCTAGCCCCTCGTTGACACTTTTCCAAGGCTTGATATATGTCTGCAATGATCATGGGAAAAATGTTGAAGTTTTGCCCACAAATTCATTCCATTAGTGTCTTGATTACCATGGCCAGTCTAGTGTGGATTCTCTCCTTCTTTATTGGAAACACAATCATACCCAAGAAGCAAAACATGAAGACGAATACTCTACGATGGACGTGTCCCAAGGATGTGATGGAAAACTCGTCGTGGTAGGTACGATATGATTTGCTGTGACCATACCTTTTGTACAAGTAGTCAAAAGGGATGTATGACTTCTTTAAGCATACCAGTTCTGCATTCTTCTTCAGACCCATCATTTTGAGGAAACCTTTGCATGTGCGGTTCTCAAGCATTACCAACCCCGGGGTTTCCCACACTAGGCCAACCAGTCCTCCTATTTCCTCCAGTAAAGGTGTCATTTCAATGTCCCCAAAGCAGAACACGGACCTTTCACAATCCCAGAACAGGGTAGCAGCCTCTATTATCATGTTGTTAGGCTGGATTTCTAGGAGAGATGGTAGATTGCCCAAGTATTTTCTGACGAGAGTTTTGTCACTAAAATGTAAATCTTCCCACCAACTTAGCAATCTTAGATGGATATTGGAGACCATGCCGAATCTGGGGACTTCGTGCCTCATTTTTCTGCAAGGCAAACAAATTTAGGCCCTTATCCCCACCAGAATCGACTATTTAACATCAACAATTAGCATAAAGCATTTAGTTCTCCAAATAAATGCACAGAACGTGATGATGTCCGTTTGGGTTTAGGGAAACCCAGTGGACTTTTGGATAAGGCAATCGTAAAAGCTATTGTGCGGACCACACTTTAGCCTGGCTAGGTTTGGCCATGATGCATGAAACAACATAATGGAGCAAGGTTTCCATAGGGTTTTAGACTGGTACCCTCGAGCGGACAACTCAAGGGGGAAAGGCACGGAACCGTCGACTGCACCGCTGATCGACTAGTTTTACCACAAATAATCCTTTCCGAATTTAGGGGGTAATAATATAGGAAGAGCACAACCGCTCATCAAGCGTTGCTATAGTATTTTGTTTGGCACGAGTGGAGTATGAATGTTGAGCATGATTATGCAATAATATATAAGCATTAAAAACATGTTTTAATGTATTTGCACGTTAGGAAAGCGGTAAATACAACAGTTATGATTTAAAGCGGTTACAAAGGAAAACAAAGAAACATGTCAATTTTGCTTTTTTTTGGAAGGAATAAATATTTGAAAGAGATAAACAATTAATTGCACATAGAGGGGGAAAAGGAAAGGGTGCAAATATCAAACAAAGCATACTCGGGAAAATTCACAAAGTGGTTTGTAATGGTAAAAGCCTATAATCCCCAACAGAGTCGCCATGTTGTCGCGCCCCCTCTTTCCTCGCGGAGATCGGTTTATGACATTCGGTTGAGTAAACTCTTTCCTTTTGGGAAAGGGGTTTGTGTTTTTGAGAGTCGCCACCTAACGATTTTTAAAGGTGCATTAGGACACCAAAGGGGTTCATTTACAACTACATTGTTAACCAGATATAAGGTAAGGGCTTGAAATTATCCTAAGGGGAAGGTATTAGGCACCCCTCAGGATCCAAAAGTGTGGTTCCCGGCCAAACAGCTTTTATGAATTTGTACGGCTTAGCAAACAAACAAATAAAGGCTCAAATAAGAGGGTATTTAAGTCTTAAGCATCCAGATGTTTGAAAATAGTAAAGAAGATTAGATTTTGAAAGGATTACGATCTAAGCATATAAAGGGTATCCTAGGTTTATACTAATATGGATCACATCAATGCAATACCCGGTAATCACTCCTTGAAGAGGGGCTACACGTGGTATTAGTGCACCGGTCATCATATCCATATTCTACCCTTTCCCACCCTATGAAAGTTACCAAATTGAGTGTTGGTATCGACCTCTATTGCATGCTGTTACCCGTCCCTTCCTATCAGTACCGGAGGAAATTAGGACTCCTATCCTAAATGGAGGTGCTAGTCAGACCCTCAGGTTTTAAAGGTAAAAATTCTACGGCGACTGATAACAAAACAGGTAGGACTGCACATAAGGGAAGAACGTGGAAAGCAATTAAGGGGCTCAAGTAGACCTCCACACATAGTGCACATAAACAACATGACTCATACACAGTTAAGGTCCAGATTCAGGTTCAGATCCTAAGCATGGTATCTAAGTGATAACACAAAGACAGATTTATTGCATAACTCATAGAGGAAATCTTAATCAGGCTTGCCTAGTGGTTTTAAACATGCTGACAATTGAACACTAATCACAAAGGACAGTTCTGGTTTTGTTTCTTTATGGCTGATTACCTAAGACTTGCCTAGGCGTGTAGCAGTTATGATGCATATGCAGTTGCTAAAACATGATCTCTAAATGCACATAGAATCACAGCATTATGCACTTTCAGTAATAACATAGGTGACAGATTTTAATCGTTGTTTACCTAGAATAGGATCTCTACGTATATAGCATGATGAGACATGATTGCAGTTTTTGTTACCATTATTTATTCTAGGACAAGACTTCTAAATGAAGCTCCAGGACCCGTTTATATGAGCAGAATCACATAATAGCAATTTACTTAATTATTTGTCCTATAGGCAGGATCTCTAAGTGAGGGCAATGAATGATGACATGCTGAAAATAGTACATATAAATCCTAAATAGCATGATATCTAATTCATTGCATGTTGTATCTAAACATGGCTGCTATTGCGCATAGATAAAATAAACCTAGAAACATGGTCTCTACCATTAATTATGCTACATCATGCATATCACCCACCCATTTTCACTATCCGACCCCAGAGTTGTTTACAATTAATTATTACAGACCATGGGATATGAATTACACAACTGAAATAGAAGAAATAAATAAGAAGTTAACTATAGGGAGCCTACAGAATAGGCCCAGATCTCCATGCCCTCAATGCCAAGTAATGTTTCACAACCTTTTAACAATCCGGATGTGTCAGAGTTCCCTAAGGACCTCAAGAGATCCCAGGCATTGCTCACACCCGGATTTCATAGCCAAGATAGAGATTAAGTGCAGTGTGGAAAGGCCAACTCTTGTGTGTCAAAGTTCAGAGGGAGCTCAAGGGTCCCAAGGCAATTCTCACACAAGAGGGGCGGAACCTAATGTCTAAGAGTATAGTGGAAGTGCTCATAGTGAGTAAGAACAGTTTTAAAACAGTTTTGAGAAAGAGATAGGTTTAATGAAAATTAGCCTGAATGGGTAAGGCAGTAGCACAACCAACATACTCAAACAACACACAAAGAACAATAAACAGGAATTAAGACAAGTTCAGCAACCACAAGCAGGGAGATGAGGGATTGGGGACAGATATGAAGCACATTAGAACAGGCTTGCACACAAGTAGGCCTCAGAAAAGTATTACCGGACTTAAAATGTCATAGCACATTCTATCACAAAATGTTCATGCCAGGAGCTTAACAACATTAGATTGAGGGATGCCAAACGAATTCACACATTTAGTTCAGGGAAGGGGTTCAGGATTACTTAGTAGCTAGGGGATCATGAATACATGCTGATAATGTACTGGGGTTAGGGAGTAAGGCAAAATTGTAGTAAACAAGTAGGAAAAGCAGTAGACTTGCTGAAATAAGGGGAAGGGAAATCACATAGACAGAATAGATATGCTAGTTACAGGGTAAATAGTAGAAGCACAAAAGGAATAATAGAAAGTGCAATACGAACATGTTGTTTTGGATGCTGTAAATCAAATAGAAGACATACCGGTAGAGATTGAGAGAATAGAACAGTAGTGTGCAGAGAAGTAGAGCAATAGGATAGTAGTGTGCAGAGCAAGAGAGCAGTAGAGCAAGTAATAAGTTACTCAGTCTTGGCTTTCAGTAGACTGAGTAGCCAGTAGTCGATAAGAGAGAGTGTGTAGGAAAGTAAGAGAGAGAGCAATGAATATGCTTGTGTCTCTGTGTGTGTCCGTCTGTGTGTTCGTGTCTTGTGCTAATGAGAGAGTAGAGTATATATTGTTTTGAAAATAGGCAGAAAATAAGGTAACAAATAAAGGTTTAGCATAATTATGGAAGTAATCACAATTAGAATCTAATTAATACAAGTACTCCCTTTAATCAAGGAGTCACAGCTCAAACGGATACCAACAGGGATAATCAAGGAAAGAAAATCAGTTGAGAAAGATTGATTTTACCATATAAGGGGTAGTAAAAGTATAGAGCATATGATTGAGTCTAAGTACAGAATATACCAATTAAGGAAAGTATATAAGAATTAATTTGACAGCAAGTTTATTCACAA
The DNA here is from genome assembly GCA_005239505.1 of Nicotiana paniculata. Classification (NCBI taxonomy): domain Eukaryota; kingdom Viridiplantae; phylum Streptophyta; class Magnoliopsida; order Solanales; family Solanaceae; genus Nicotiana; species Nicotiana paniculata. Next base: position 11,819 of record MDKI01040346.1, read on the forward strand.
AAATAAGGGAGGACAAGTTTAATTATGTAAATTCGTAAGAGAGTCCTCGAATGAGGTTCTAATCACAGGGAATCATTATCAATTAAGGAAAATACACCTAGTAAGGAAATACTCGAAATCAGGCAGTCAACATTATGCAAAATCAGTGAAGTATCAATCATAGAGATTCAGGGATTCACAAATAGAAAACAATACTGATTTTGGAGGAATTGGGACAAGCTTATGAGAACAGATAGAATAAACTCGCAAATAGACAAAAATCAGAAACCCTAACAAGCAAACATAGGGCAAAATCACATGAATCGGGATTCACATAGAGCATGGTCTTAAATTAACAGAATAAATGTAATACAGGCAGAAGAAGTGAAGATTCAGCAACATTGATGAACAACAATTGAGTGAATCACATAAGAGGCAGGAATAATTGCAATCAGCAACCCTAACAAGCAAACATAGGGTAAAAATTACAGAATCACAGTATTCATGAGAAAACAGTACACATAATAGAACACATCATCAGAAACAACTCAGAATCCTAAGATTAGAACTAAGGAAATTAGGGTTTTCAACAGAATAAATCGAATAGAGGAGAAAGCTTAAACAAACGTTTTAAACATAGAGACTCACAGATTAATACAAAAATCAGAAGAAAGAAGCGTTTTTGAAAAGGTGTTTAAGAACCCTAGTTCGAAGATGAAGAGTCGTTTTGAGAAAATCGGAAAACCTTTAAGGGAAAGTAGCAAGATAACTCTCGATATACCCAGATCTATCACATATCTAAGAAAATAGAGAGTTTAGTAGTTAGGGTTTCAAAGAGAACCCAGAGAGAAGGAGAAGTAACTCAAAATCACTGGTGTTAACCGGAAAGCGGTAAAAATATTGCTCGGACGACCATGGATGGCCGGAAAATGGCATGGAAAATCATGGGAGGTGAGTGAACCGCCTTTGGTTCATTGAAGGCCTAAAAATGATGACACACGTTCAAGGGGGAGCCATAAGGTCGATGAGAGGTGGAAACTTCATGATTTTCGGCGAGGAGGTGCCAGAGAGAGGAGAGACAGGGCTAGGGAGATTAAGGGTCTAGAGAGAGATGAGAGGATTCAGAGAGAGAAACGAGTGAGAAGTGAGACGGGGGAAAATGAGAAGGGGGTAGTCATTTAGGAATTAATTAAAGAAAGGATTAATCTGGGTCGTTGATTTGAATTAATCAACGGCTCAGATCACATGAGGGATTGGGCCGGATATTTTGTGAAGACTGGGCTGGGTAGTTGGGCTAGTTAAATGGGTTAGGGGTCCGGATTAATTAGGCTAGGATTAAAATTAAAAGTGGCTAACTGTTAAATACCCATAAAAATAGATAAATAATTTATAAAAATAGTTAATAATTATAATAAATGAAATTGATGCTTAATAAATTAAATTGAAATGATTAACGAGTATTTAAAAATACAAATGACTAATTGCTGAGTAAAAATGGCATAAAACATATAATTAGGCCATAATTGCAAATGTATTCTGATTATAGACAAATAATGCCAATTTGGCTGATTGTAAAATAATTTCGTCTTAATAGGACCCTAAGTAATAAATTAAATCAAGAAATTCTTTTGAAATTATTTGTAATGCAATTTTGTAATTAATTATTAGAAATAAAATACTGGATAAATTAAAATAAATTTATAAAAATATGGGAAAATTATAGAAAAATACCAATTTCTATGAAAGCATGTTTTTGAAGGTATTTATGCAATTTTAAAATAGTTTGAGGAAAAATTGGGTATCAATAGTCCGCAGAGTGATTTTGTGGTCGCAAAATGGATTGCAGAAAGCCCATTTTCTGCAATAATTTACCTCTAACTCTCCAATGCATTGTACAACCCAAAAGTTTCGCACCGTGGCTTGTTTCTATAATTTTAAAACATGTGAGCCTAACTCGCCACCACAAAACCCTAAATTCCTTAGTAAAAATTTTCCAGGACCTTACATAACAAGGTGAATGGCTTCCGTAGTCGAACGCCCCGTCATAAACCCGAATTGGTTCTTAAAACTAGACACACTCCTCCTTACCCTTATATCCACCACCCTCTCCCAGAATTTCATAGTATGACTAAGCAGGTTGATACCCCGATAGTTGTTGCAATTTTGGATATCACCATAGTTCTTGTAAAAAGGAACCATCACATTTCACCTCCATTCTTCGGGCATCTTTTTCGTCCTGAAAATAACATTAAAAACCTAGTGAGTCACTCCAGGCCTTCCCTACCCACACTCTTCCAAAACTCCATTGGGATTTCATCTGGCACGGTTGCTTTTCCCCTGCTCATCTTACGCAAAGCCCCATCGAACTCCTCAACTCTAATCCGCCAACAACATCCAAAGTCAAAATGACTCTTGAAGGATTCTAAATCCCCCAGCACTATGTCCTTGTGCCTCTTCTCGTTCAAGAGACCATGGAAGTAAGTTTTCTACCTTCGTCGGATATGACCCTCATCCAACAAAACTCTACCTTCTTCGTCCTTGATGCACTTCAGTTTGTCCAAGTCACGGGCCTTCCTTTCTCTCACCTTGGCTAGCGTGAGCAACCTATTATTCATGCCTCTGCCCTTAAGTTCTTCATACAAGAAACCAAATGTTGTAGTCTTAGTTGTCATACCTACTAACTTCGCCTCCTTCACATCCATCTTATACCACTCCCTATTCATCATCTTCTCTCCTTGTCTATGCATTTTAATGGCTAAAAATACATCGCTTTCTTGGTTTCCACTTTTCCTTGGACCTCTCCATTCTCCCATCAATCTCTTTTGTGACCACCAGAGTAACCCATCAATACCTCTAATACCTCTTTAGCAGCTTCCTTAATGTAATGTGTAGTCCTGGTCTATATAACACTCTCGTCCCCCTACTCCTCCAAGACCTCACAGTCAGCAACTTATCCCCTAACTCACGTGCTTTGTCTTCATTCAAGGCTCCCCACTTTATCTTAGGTTGACCATACACTATCCTCTTCCTCCTCTTCCTCGCAATCTCAAGGACTATGACCAAAAGCCTATGAAGGGTCGTGAGGTTCTCACTTCGAATGACCTTACAATCTGTGCAAAGACCTTTTTCAGACATCCTACAGAGTAGATAGTCAATCTGGGTCTTGGCCACTGAACTCCTAAAGGTGACCAAGTGTTCCACCTTCTTCGAAAAACTCGAGTTAGCTATCACCAAATCAAAGGCTCTAGGAAAACAGCAGTGAAGTCTCTCCTCTATTTCTGTCACCAAAACCAAAGCCACCATGCACATCGTCATAACCCTTAGATGTCTCTCCAATGTGGCCGTTAAAATCTCCTACTATGAAAGCTTATCAGTGTGTGGTATACCATGCACCATCTCGTCCAAATCCTCTCATAAACGTCTTTTGACTTCCTCATCTAAGGTCGCACGGGGTGTTGCACTGATAATGTCCAAAGGAAATCCTCCAGCAACTAGCTTAATGGTCATCAAACTATTGTTCACCCTCATAACCTCCACCACCAGCTCCCTGATTTCCTTATCAACCAAAATACCCACCCTTTTCCTGCCCCTCGCACTTTTAGAGTATCACAATTTAAACATGTCCACATCCCTCACCTTAGCTCATCTAAATCTAGTCTCCTTGACACAAGTTAAAAAAATTCTATCTTTTGAATTCCCTAATTCTTGTCATTTTCTTTTCATATTCAATTTTATTATTGCGAGCTTTAATAATATGACACACATCCAGATCTTAAAAAATTGTCTACTTTCAAAATAATGAATCAACAAGTTGAGTGTGCTGAAGATGGGGCTCTGAATGAAATAAAAAGAGAATTGGAACAGTTCAAGAACAAGCCTAAGCCTAAGCCTAACCTTAATGAAACTGAGCTAATTTTCTTGGGAAGTCCTGAAGAAATCAAAGAACACAGATAAGCATTCATGCTAAATTAAAAATCAGAGATGCCATAATTTAGGCTTTATTTGGGTATAGAGATGTGTTTGCTTGGTCTTATGATGACATCTAGGTTTGAGCACCAATTTCACAGTTCATAAATTTCTCACATATCCTGATTTCCCACCAGTACAACAAAAGAAAAGAATTTAAGACGGACTTGAGTGATAAAATCTATGAAAATATTATGAAATAGCTGAATGTCAACATGATTAGGGTTGTTTGATACATCACATGGTTGGTTAATGGTGTGTCACTACCAAAGATGGACAGAAAAACTAGTTTGTGTTGATTATAGGGATTTGAACAAAGAAATCACAAAAGAAAACTTTCCCTTACCCAACATCCACATCCTTGTCGACTGTTGTGTCAAGCATGGAATATAGTGTTTTGTGAACACAATATGTCATGATATAATGCACAAAGAAATTGAAGTGTATGTTGTGGATGAGATCACTACCTCGAGAACCTATGATGATCATGTTCAAGACTTGAAAAAGTTATTTCAAAGGTTGCGAAGGTACAACCTCAAACTCAATCCAGCTAAGTGTGCATTTGGAGTTTTTTCTGGGAAAACTATTTGGCTTCATAGTCACTCGAAGGGGAATTTAATTAGATCCTTTTAAGATAAAAGCCATTCAAGAATTTCCACCCCCATAGAACAAAATTGAAGTCATGAGTTTACTCGGGAGGTTGAACTACATCAATAGGTTTATTGCTCAGCTTACAACCACATACAAACCCATCTTTAAGTTGTTGAAGAAGGATGTTGTTGTAAAATGGACAAACAAGTGTAAAGAAGCTTTTGGTATGATATAGGAATATCTATCGAACCTTCCCGTGTTATTCATGTCGGAACTTAGTAGGCCTTTATTCTTGTATATGTAAGTGATGGATAATTCCTTTTGTTGTGTTCTGGTTCAACACGTGCCACATGAAATAAGGAACAAACAATCTATTACTTAAGCAAGAAGATCACTAATTATGAGATCATGTACACACTATTAGAAAGAACATGTTGCACCTTAAATCGGATCACTCCCAAAAGTTGAGGCATGGCCTAGAAAACTTACCTCATCTCTAGAATGTATCCTCTAAAATATATTTTTTAGAAACCAACGCCAACTGGCAAATTGGCAAAGTGTCAAATCTTGCCACAGAGTTTGGTATTGTTTTTGTTACTCTCTCTATGATGAAAGCACAAGCTTTGGCTGAGATGAGTATCAAAAATTGAACACATACTTCCAAACAAAGAGCTTAAATCAATTGAGGAAGTGATTCCAGAAGACAGTCATACATGGAAACTGTACATCGATGGAGTTGTCAACATAAAGGTGCAAGGATTGAGGTAATTATCATTTTGCTTATCGGTCAAGATTACCCTAACATGGTGTGAATTCTATTCTTCTGTACCAATAATATAACGGAACATGAATCTTGTATCATGGGTTTGAACATGGAAATAAACGTAGATGCAGGAACTATTAATCGTGGGAGATTTTGACTTGCTTATTTGGGAGGCCTAATGTGAATAGAAAAATAAATATGTCAAGCTCATTCCATACAATGTGTAGAGGACCTTAGCAAAAGGTTCAAATCTATTGATTCCATATTCGGGTAATACTCACATTGACCCGTTAGAGATTAAAATCCAAAACCAACATGTTATTGCAACACAATTGAGGTAAAACCAAATGTTGAACCATGGTACCATGACATCAAGAAATTTCTGAAAATAAGAGAATATCCAAAAAATGCTAATGGATATCAAAAGAAAACTATTAGGTGACTTTCCAATGGTTTCTTTTTTAGTGGGAATATCTTATTCAAAAGGACCCTAATTTGAATATGTTAAGACGTGTAGATGCTGAAGAAGTCAAAAATATCATGAATGAGGTGGACTCTGGTGTATATGTGTCGCACAAGAATGGTTACATCCTCGTAGAGAAGATACTTCAAGAAAGATGTTATTGGTTGACTATGGAGCAGATTGCATTCACTTTGTCCGCAAGTGTCACCAATACCATATTGACAATGACTTGATTCATTACCCTCATTAGGAGTTTCACTGTATGTTAGCTCTTTGGCCTTTTTTTACTTGGGCTATAGATATTATTGGGTTGATTGACCCAAAACCTTCAAATGGTCAATAATTCATTGTGGTCACCAATTGATTACTTCATAAAATGGGTAGAAGTTATCATTTTCAAAACAGTCACCAAGAGAGAAGTAGTAGACTTTGTTCATTCAAACATCATCTGTCATTTTGTTACCCCAAACCATTATCACATATAATATTGCCAATCTGAAGAGTCATCTAATGAAGGAGGTATGGGATCATTTTAAAATTATGCATCTCCATTCTACCCCTTACCATCCAAAAGCTAATTCTGTTGTTGAAGTTACAAATAAGAACATCAAGAAGATTCTTAGGAAAATGGTCGAAGGATCTAGGTAATGGAAATGAAAAGTTATCTTTTGCACTTTTAAGATATCAAACAACTATATGTACATCAGTTGGCACAACTCCTTACTTATTTGTTTATAGAACCAAAGGGGTAGTACTGGTGGAAGATGAAACTCCTCTCTAAATCATTGTTGAAGCGGAATTGCAGGCATTTAATGTGTCAAAACTTGATTAGAACAATTGACATTGATTGATAAAAAATGGTTGACTATAGTTCCATGGTCATTTATACCAACAAAGGATGGCTCGCACATACAACAAGAAAGTGGGCCCCAAAAAAGTTGTGGTGGGTCAACTTATTTTGAAATGCTACCTTCTGCATTAGGAAGAAGCTAAAGGAAATTTTTCTCCAAACTGGCAAGGCTCATACATCATTAAGAAAGTGCTACTAAAAGGAGCTTTGCAATTGGAAGATATAGAAGGAAAAGTGGCATACATAGTTATCAATGCCAACGCAGTCAAAAGGTATTATGTCTGACATGCCTCCATCTCGACTCTTCTATACTTGGCGTTCTCACATTGAGATGACGGAAGACTGTCATTCTCACTATCAAATCTCACTAGTCACCGTTAGTTATCTCTTTTGAGACTTCTTTATATTTCCTTATTTCCCCATATTTTGGAACTAATATAACGAGAAAATGTTGGGAAAAAATATGTGTCCATTGAACTACATTCGACGTAATTCCACAAGGATACATAGACATCCCTACTCCAGGGTTTAGTCCCGCTAAACAATGAATCAATATTCCCCCCAACTTCTTAAACTAGGGAAAAATTTTATTTTATTTTTGATGATTGTCCATAAAAAGGATCCAACTTGTAATTTAATTGATAGTTCTTTCTGCCTATCCTTATTAGACCTTCTAATCAATCTTTGAGAATGCTAAGATTATGTGCGCCACAGATTTTTGATTGCACGCCTCACATAAAGAAACAAAAATGAGAGAATATTATTAGTTAAAAGCCTTGCGGCCAATATTAGGAAATAGTGAGTTGAGAGAATAAAATAAGAGAGTATTATTGGTTAGAATCCTCACAAGCACTATAAGGCAATGGTAAGCAGCAAAATAACAATAACAGTAATAACAACCCAGTGTAGTCCCACAAGTAGAGTTTGGAGAAGGTAGTTGTGTGTAGCCTTACCCCTACCTTGTGAAAGGTTGAGAAGCGATTTCCAATACACACCTGGCTCAATCAAATCACAGTCATAGCAGTTTTAAAAAGAAATACAATAGTAAAAAAGCCATGAAAGAGAAGCAATAGCAACAACAAGATTATAAGAGAACAAAGCATAAGCAACAACACATAATAATAGAAATCTAAGAGTGACAAAATGTGAGAATAATACTAAAGCTACTGGTATGGAAAAGAGAAACGCTCAACTACCTACTAGCCTTCTACCCTAATCCTCAAAGGTCATGTCCTTGCTAAGCTGGATTTGGGCCATGTAATGCTTGATCATCTCTACCCAATAATTCTTAGTCCAACCTCTACCTCCCCTTAGAATCACCAAGGCCAACCTCTCACACCTTCTTACTGGGGCGTCTGTGCATCTCTTTTTCACATGCCCGAACTATCTCAGCCTCGCCTCCCACATCTTGTTATAATAATCCGACCAGTTATTTATGAGCTTTAGCATTTTGTTTAGTGGTTAGAGACTTCTATTAGTTTCATATGATTCATTATGACTTGCCTATATGGTTGGTTTTGATGTTCGATAGGTTCGGGATTGATTTGGAAGAGTGATTCTCAATTTGAAAACATTAAGTTATAAGAGTTGGCCAAGGTTTGACATTTAAGTAAGCGAATGCGAAATCGAAATTAGATGGTTTCACTAGGCTTGTATTGTAATTTTTGACTTGGGTGTGTGTTTGGATTTCAATTTGGAGGTTCTTAGAAAGTTTTGGCTCTATTTGTCTAAAGTTAGCAATTTAAACGTTTGGAGAGTTTATAGGTTTGGCTGAAAGTTGACTCTGGTGTTATAGACTCCTAAAAATGTTTTTGAGACCATGGATATGCTCAATTGATTGATCGTAACTTGTGTGGAATGTTTGGTTGTGATCCTGATTGTCTAAGTGTAGTTCGGATGCATTCGGTGAAGTTTGAAAGTTTGAAAGTTAAGAGATGGATTGGATCTCTGATTACTTGTTTTTGTTATTGTTTTTGATGTTTGGAGCCTTGAGATAAGTTTGTATAAGATATTTAACTTTTGGTATGATTTGAAGGGTTTGTATGGATCTTGGGGATGTTTCGAGGTGGTTTTCAAACTATTTTGATTAGGTTTTGCATTGTTGGTTTTCTGGTGCAGGGTTGTGCTTTTCTATCGGGGAGCTGAGTCTCACGATCATGAAAGAGAAATTTGGCCAACTGGATTTTTGTACATCGCATTCGCGGGCTTGAAGTCACAATCGCAAAGTGTGGAGAAGCTGGTCTATGCGTTCACGTGTTGTGGTCTGCGTTTACATAGAAGAAGAGGCAAGTTGGGGGTTATTCTACGCGTTTGCGATGGTATATCACGTTCGCAATCTAGGCAGAGATGGATACCTTCATTTTCATGAAGGTATGTACGTGATCCAGGGGGCTTATTTTGGACAGTAGACTTTTGTGCTTCACGATCGCGTAGTACTGCCTCGCGATACGCGATCGTGAAGGGTAATCCCTGGGCAGAATATATCAATGGAATTTCGAGATTTTTACTCATTCTCTCATATTTTGAAACCTAGAATTGGAGAGAGGAGATTTTTCAAGGATATTTACATACAAGGCAAGAGGGTAAGTTATTTCTACCAATTTGAGATTATATTTCAAGAATCTACATGAATTACTAACACCAAAAACATGAAATTTTGTGATGAAATTTGGAGGTTTGGTCCACATGTTGAGAGGGTATATTTTGGGGATTTGAGAGTCGGTTTGGACTCGAATTTGAAAAATAATTAAATATTTGGATTCGGTAGGATATGGGTCATTGAGATTTGATATTGGTTCCGGATTTCGGGTATGCGGACCCGGCTTAATTTTTGTTGACTTTTTAAGAATTCTTCAAAGATAGAAACTTTATTGTTTGGGGTTGCACCGTATAGAATTGGATGACTTTCTTTGTTGATGATTGCTTAGATTTGATCCAATTAGAGGTGATTTCTCAAGGAAGAGTGGTTTTTGAGCTTTAGACTAGCCCGAATGAGGTAAGTGTCTTCCCTAACTTTAGTTGAGGGAATTTTCCTAATAAATGATATTTTTTGCTACGTGCATGAGGTGATGTGTATGCGAGGTGACCAGCGTATATGCATGTGCCGTGGTAATTCGTACTTTGGGTAGATCCCAGATTACTTTATGCCTTGTTTGTTTGTGTGTTCTCCATGTTCTGCTTTACTTGATTGAATGACTATGTGGATACAATAAGCCATGATAGAGATAATGTTTAAGTTAATGGTACCTTATTGTTAGCATGATAAACTATTCTTGATATCATTGATATACTTGATTTAGACATAGTCACACGTATATTATGAACACACATCCGTACTTGTTATTCTTGTTTTATGTCTTAGATTGATGTATGAGTACTTGAGTTTCCTTTCCCACGTTAAGGACTATGATTTTTGATGCTTATTTGGGCATGATGATTATTGGATGACACATTACATGTTGGGTCCATGGTCATACGTACATATAGGCATACATCCTACCTAGGGATCATTCTTGTACACATGCATATACCTATTCTTGTTAATTTCACTATCTGTGTTAATTATATATGCTCATCTCTTATTCATATGCATTCATTCCTGAATTGTTTCTCGGATATGGACTGAGGCTGTGGCACGAGGTTTCTACTGCGTGGTTATTGTGACATTGTTGTAGATGGCATGATGTTTTTATCGTGCAAATATTGTGAGATTATTATTGATTTGGCACGAGGTCTTTGCCGTTTGGTGACCGTGATGTGATATTATTATGGCTTGAGGTTCTAATTGTGCCGCGTGTGGATATGGATCCATCCCTCTAGGGCCTTCCTCTCATGTTTTTTTCTTGATGGTATATACACATTTTGTGAATATTGAGCAGATTAATTTGGACATAGTACAAGTTCTTTTCCATGCAATTGTCATGTTATTTTTATTATGATGGAATGAGGTTTTTGTCGTGAAGTTATGATAATATGATTACTGCTATGTTTTTATACTATGAAACATGTGGATTTGGATTTACCCCCTAGAGTCTCCCTCTTATGTTTCTCTTTTCATGTCGTACACGCAGGTTTTGAAAATTGATGGGTTTCTAGTTGATTGTGATACGAGATCTGATGTCATGAGTTATTGGGCATAAAAGTGGAAGCTTGTTCCTAACTTTATAGCCTCTGGGAGATAAGTACAGATGTCTTTGTACCGATCCTTCAGACTCTAATAAGCTTGTTCGTGAATTGTGAGACCTAGGCAACTTAGAGCTCTGATGCCAACTTGACATGACCCAAATTCCAAACCCTCGGGATCGTGATGGCGCCTAATACCATACTTGCTAGGCAAGCCAATGTTAGAACTTAACTAACCTTTTCTTTTAAAAGTTTACTTAAACACAATAGAACAATTTAAAATAGAAAGAATATCTAATACTTTCCAATAAATGCAATCAGGAATAATATTCCATAGGATGAAACGAACCACGAACTAATACTAACTATATAACAACTTAGGGTCAGGTGTCACAATTCACGAACTACTAAAGAATACTATAAGTATTTGGCTGAAACAAATATATCTCAGTTTTGAATGAAATAAACCAACAATCTAAATGTTAAAGGGAAGACTCCAGGAATCTGTGGACGCCAGCAGATCTACCTCGTGTCTCCGTGCGAATAATATCAGCTCCTACTTTCACCTAGCTCTGGTCGGTAACTGGATCTGCACAAGAAGTGCAGAGTGCAGTATCAGTACAACCGACACCATGTATTGGTAAGTACCGATCCTAACCTCGATGAAGTAGTGACGAGGCTACGGCAGGGCATTTATAATATAACCTGTGAACAATGTATAATAAAGCAAGAAGGAAATTCTAAACTAAACAAAGAATAATCTGTAGCAATTAATAAAATAACCCAACCACCCTCCAGTCTCAGCTATACCCGATTCTCACGTAAGTTTCCAAAAATCCAAATTAAATAATGGTAAAAACAGAGTATGGGAACAATAAAATAAAACAGTGCGTTTTCCAGTCTTTATCATATAGTCATTAAAACATGAATATCCTCCCTTATTGCTCCTTGTTGCGGCGTGCATCTCGCTCCCACATGTCCATCCTTATTGCCCATCCCTATATATATATATCACCCTTATTTCTCCTATTGCAGCGTGTAACCTGATCCCACATGTCCACCCTTATCACTCCTTGTTAAGGCGTGCAACCCGCTCTCACCAGAAAATTATATTTTATTATTTATAATAAAAGGGTTCCACAAATTAGATTAGGGTCTTTCACAATATTATGTGTCGGAAAAATAAACAGAAAATGTACAATTAAAAAACTTCACCAATTATTAATCACATAAAAAGTAAGCATGACTATTCTCCCTTATTACTCCTTGTTGCGGCGTGCAACCCGATCCCACCTGTCTACCCTTATTACTCCTCAATATATATCACCCTTATTCCTCCTGTTGCGGTGTGCAACCCGATCCCACCTGTCCACTCTTATTCCTCCTTTTTGCGGCGTGCAACCCGCTCCCACCAGACAATCACATCTCATTAATTATAATAAAGTCTTATCAATTTAGATTAAGGTCTTTCATAGTACTTTTGTCTCAATAATTGTAAACAGAAAGATGTATTATTCAGAAGTTTCACCAATTATCATTACACAATGAAACCAACCGGAATGTACCATAAAACACTGTCAACCAGCTCAACCTTTTTATTTATCACAGCGAAGCCAAGGGAACAATTAACACTTTCGAATGGGAGAAACAATATTTAACGACAAGTAGACGAAAATCAGTGGACATGGAGGCATCAAAATCATGAAATCAATTAAGACAGAAATATAATAGATTGGAACGGGAAAAAGATCATGTTAAACAGATAATTTGGTGATGTATAGATACTCGTCACTTCACCTATACACAAAACACATGTGATTTCACATAGCATTTAAGTTGGGGATTCATATTCCCTCAAGTCAAGGTTAAACCAAACACTTACCTCAATTTCACAAGCAATTCACTGCTCAAGCACAGGTTTTCCTTTAGAATTTGCCTTTAACCCACTCGAATCTAATCACAATTGGTTCAATATCATTAATTATTTCTAAAGGCATTAACTTTAATGAAAAATCATGGTTTTCCTATGTTTTCCTATCAAAAGACAAAAATTGACCCCGGGCTTGCTTGGTCTAAACTCGAGGTTCGGAATAAAACCCGTTTACCCATTCTCGCCCAAGCCCGGATATACAATTTCTTTTGGAATCCGACCTCAATTCGAGGTCTAAATTCCCAAGTTTCGAAGTTCCTAAGTTCTACCCAAAAATCTTAATTTTTACCATGAAAACTCTAGATTCTAGGTTGAAATCTTGTTAAAAGTTGTTAAGGATTGAAAGGAATTACTTAGAGATCATTTACCAATGATTTGGAGAAGTTTGAGTCTTTGAAAAATCGCCTATGGAGGTTTAGGGTTTGAGAGAATTGAAAAATGGGTGAAAATCCCGTCTAAAATCTCACTTAACAGGCTGCAGTTATCGCAATTGCGATCAGGGGTTCGCAATTGCGAACCCTTTGAAATCCTTTTACCTTCGCATTGGCGACATATATGTTGCATTTTCCAAGTCTGTTGACTTCGCATTTGCGACAAAAATTTTGCATTTCCCAAGTCTGTTGACTTCGCATTTGCGACAAAAATGTCGCATTTCCCGGGCGTGTTGACTTCGCAATAGCGAAGCCTGATCTCGGAATTGCGAGATCAGAGACCTGGTGACAGACACCAGATGCACAACTGAGATTTCTAAGTTCCAATCACTCCATAGCCTACCCGAAACTCACCCGAGCACTCAGGGCTCCAAATCAAACATGCACGCAAGTCTAAAAATATCATGCGGACTTGCTCGTGCGATCAAATCATCAAAATAACATCAAAAACTATGAATTTAACCTCAATCTCATGATTTTCCTCAAGAACACTTCAGTTTTAACAATTTCTCAACCGGATGTTCGAATCACGTCAAATCAACTCCGATTCTCACCAAATTTCACCAAGAGGACTTAAATATCATAACAAACTTAAATCGGGCTCCGGAACCAAAATACGGATCCGATACCAACGATTTCACACATTAGTTCATTTCTTTATTTCCTTAATAATCCAGTAAAACAATTTTCTTCAAAAATTGATTTCTAAGGCTGAGGACCTTGGAATTCAATTCCGGGCATACGCTCAAGTCCCATATTTTACTGCGAACCTCTTGGGATCGTCAGAACACGGATCCTGGTCCGTTTGCTCAAAATGTTGACCGAAGTCAACTAAAAATAAATTTTAAATTCCAAAATTATTATTTCTCATATTTTTACATAAAAACTTTCCAGTTTCACGTCCGGACTGTGCACACAAATCGAGGTAACTGAAATTTATCCTTTTAAGGCTAATGAGCCCATAATAGTGTCTTAATTCATAAGGTGACCCTCTGGGTCATCACACCTAGAAAGACGTAGCTTAATCTGAGTAGAACGTTTCGCCTAAGGGCATCAAGCTAATTTTCAGGTAGAAATACATTTTTTCCAAAACTAACTATAACTTAACCCGGGTGGAACATTTTTCGCCTATGGGGATCCTTCTATATTTTTGTTACTCATTGCGTAGGACCAATTTTAGCTTAACCCGAGTAGAACCTATTTGACTAGGGGTCCAGTTTATTTTCAAGTAGAAATACTCTTCATCCAGAGCCAACTGTAGCTTAACATGTGTAGAACGTTTCGCCTAGGGGTATCCCACTCATTTATTGGTAGAGGTAATTTTTTCCCGAAACAAACCATAGTTAAACCGGGTAGAACTTTATTGCCTAAGGGAATCCCGCTCATTTTCCGGTAGAAGTACTCTTCGTCCAGAAGCAACGTAGTTTAACCGTGTAGAACTTCTTTGTATAGGGAGATCCAGCTCATTTTCGGATAGAAGTACTCTTCGTGCAGATTAACATATCTTAACCAAGGTATAACTTTTTTGCCCAGGGGGATCCTACTCATTTTTTAGTAGAAGTACACTTCGCCTAGAAGCAACCGTAGCTTAATATATATATATATATATTCCCCTTGGATATCTAGATCGTTTTTGGATAGAAATACTCTTCGCCCAGAACCAATCATAATTAACCCGGATTAAGCTTTTTGACTGGGAGTCCAGCTTGTTTTTTGGTAGAAGTACTCTTTGCTCATAGTCAACTGTAGCTTAACCCGGATGGAACTTATTTTCCTAGAGGGATCCAGCTCATGTTAGCGTAGAAGTAATCTTCACACAAAATCAATCATAGCTTAACAAGGGTAGAACATTTTTGCCTAGGGGGATCTATCTCGTTTTTGGGTAAAAACACTATTCACCTAGAAGACACCTTAGCTTAACCCAGGTAAAACATTTTTACCTGGGGAGATCCAACTCATTTTCATGTAGAAGTACTCTTCGCCAATAAACAGTTTTAGCTTAACTCGGGTAGAATTAATTTTCACCTTGGGGGATGTAGCTCAATTTAGGTAGAAGCTCACTTTACCTAGAAACAAGTTTAGCCTATCTCATGTAGAATTTATTTTTAGATCCTATTTTTCCTTTTCTACATAGTGTATATTCCTGTCATTTTTTTCACTTTGAATAAATAGGCTAGTTTACAGCTTTTATCAATAACTCATACAAAAATTCTAGTGCAAACTGAGGTAGAAAATTTTATTCGTCTTTGATGGATTTGCACGCTTTCATCGCAAAAACACGGATGTGATGATCAAAAGAAGGGAAGTTCCAATTTCAGTTAGAAGGAAAAAGTAATTTCAATCGTAAAGATAGTTGGAGCCAAGTTTTGACAATGCACTAGAGGCCTAATGTCTTAAGGGTCATCTTCTTGGTTCATGATCAAGAAACAAACAATTGAGAATGATCCATAGGTTGCCTTTCAGAGAGCGTCAGGATTCATTATAAAGTCGACACAAGGAGCAAGTTATGAATCAATACAAGACGCCAAAAGACACATTAGTTAGGAATTTTAAAACTCTTCGAATGCAGAAATATGTGTTCTTTTTTTTAATATAATAACAAACAGCAAGCAACGACAACAATAGCAGTCTTGATTCCAGTGTCCAGTAGTATCCAACTACTAAATTTTCCTAAGCTACACTGTCTTGTTTTATTATATCTAAGGATATGTAGATAACCTCGTAAGCAAGGTTTGGTCACTTTTTCAATAAAAATGCTCTTAACGGAGTAACAAGTCATCAAATTAGCTAATCTATTCACTTTCTTTGCTTGAAGACTCGCTATATTTCCAAGCAAAGAGGGACATTTTGTGAACACTAATTTTTACTAATTTAATTTCTCCTAAATAATATACTTTTGCTAATTTTTTAAATTAATTTTAGCTGATTTTAGTTATTTTTCCTTATCTTTTGTGTATTTAGTTGCATTATTATTTGACAAAATATCGAAAATACCAAAAAAACTTTTTTACTTGTGCATTTTTAGTTTGCATATTTAAATTACTATAATTACGAAGAAACTTTTTTTCTTTCTATTTATAACTTTTTAGGAGTAACTAATAGTAGTTTAGTAGTCAAAAAGAGGGGTGGGCTGCTTCCATCTATTTTTCAGTGATCTGTACCGTAGATAGTCCGAACTCGGATGACCCAAGTTCAAATTTCCAGTCCAAGTGCACATACCCAGTCTAATCGGTGGTTGCCAAAAGATAGCTCAAAAGTGACGTAGTTTTTCATCAAAATTGCGCTATTTTATCTAAGAGGGTAAAGGACTCAATAAAAGTCGTTGATTCCATAAGATCCAATGGTTCGGGTGAAATAATATTTTTGATAAAATTGAACCAAAAATAATATTTTTCTCAAATCCAAAGTTAAAATCAAACCCTTTCTCTCTCCCTATGTGACAGCCAAAATTGTTTTCCACCGCCACTATCTCTGTCGTCTACGTTGTTGGCTCTATTTCCCACTGTTGCCGGTGGTTGGTCCAATCCATCACTATCATATACCAAAATTTTTATCTTTTCATCTTTTGTCCTAATCCATAAGCCAAAACTCCCAATTCCTCACCAATTATCGCAAATTAGCCACACACAAAAAAAAAAGGGTACAAGAAGTCTAGCTTTTTACCCTTTTTCAAATTCATGGAGTTTTGAGAACTTCCTCATCACAACTCTTGTGTATCCCGATAGATCTGGTAAAGATTTATCGATCCTTCTTAGTTTTGAGCTAAAACTTTGGTGATCATAATCTGACAAGGTCACCGGCGACCGCCATTGTCTAAGATTGTCCTCTTTTTAATTCGGACAACTAGATGTTATGTCCTTGAGGATATCTAGTTCGCTAACTCATGGTGTTTTAGATGCCTTTGGGATATAGTGTCCGGTTGCCAAATTGGATTGTATCGGAATTCGACTTTATATATTTGGTGAACTGTACGTATGCATTGAGGTTCTTGAATTTCGGTTTGTGACAATAGCTAGTTTTAGATTTTTCTTTTTAGATTAATTTAAATTTTATTTTGGTCATTCATTTATGTCTGTCTGTTTGGAAATAGCTAATTTCTATATGGTCAGTTCCCTTCTCATATTATGTGTACGTCTTTGAGTCCGTTGGGCTGTTTAGTTCAAATTATTTATTTATTTTTATTAATTGTAATTGATTAGTTTAATTAGTTAGGAATACCTTAGATTTCGGTATAATTTATGATATTTTTTGATTTACCTCAGGTTTGATTTATTGGCTCAGTCAACTTTATAGCCTTGGACCGTCTAGGAACAAATTTGGGCTGAAAATGTGAAACTTAGTTAATTAGCTATTGATCTTAGCCAATTCATGGATTCACAATATGTTTATTTTTATTTTCATGTTTGGATAGACACTACGTGCTATAATAAAAAGCGATCAGGCTGAAAGCGCAAGTAGGAGTTTCAGCAAATTATTTCTTTATTTGGAATGCCTTGACTGGCTAGTTATACTGCTTTTTCTGTTTGATTGGAGAAACATAAATAGCTGAATTCTGACAAAGGGGTAAAAGGGGAAAGGAAAAAATAACCCTAACCCTAATATCCCATATTTTACGTCTTAGTTGAAGCCAAAGAAATTTTTAGCTGCTTGTTTCTTTTTAAGTCCTTCACAAAAAAAAAATATAAATAAATTTATTTGAGATTTTTCTTGATTTCACTTTTCCAAAAGTAATTAGCTTCTGTTCTTCAAGGAACCAGTAGTTCCTTTTGGTTTCTTGTGGGTTTCATTAGTTTGTTGCTATCTCAAGGCCGTTTTGCTGTTAGCTATTAATGGCTTTAGAATTTGCATTGTTCAGTTTTCTTTTGGAATTGTGATGCATCAAGGTACTTTCTCAACTTTGTAGTGTAATCTTGATTGAAATAAAGCATGCTGAAGTTATTTTGAGACATTTGATTGATTATACTTGAAAATCAGTGTTTAAATGTTTGGATCTGTATATTTTGAGTAACACCAGTGGATTTTAGATATGTATCCATGAGTATAACTAAAATTTCTTCATAAATGCAGCACTTATATTTACTTTCTGATTTTGCCTCAAGTTTTGTGAGTTCTAAGTTTCTGCGTCGTTCTTATAAAGGTGGGACTTTTTGTAATGACTCAACCAATTATTTTGAGCTTTAGTATTTTATTCAATAGTTTAAAACTTTGAGTAGCTTAATATAATGTAGTAGGACTTGAGTCTATGTTTGGTTTTGATATTCGCATGACTTGGATTGATTTGATAGAATGATTCTCAATTTGGATGCTTTAAGTTAGAAGAATTGACCAATGTTTGACTTTTGAGTAAATAACCGCGAAATCAGGCTTTGATGGTTGGAGTAGGTTCTTATGGTGATTTGAACTTGGGAGTATGTCCATACTTAAATTTGGATATTCCTAGAAGGTTTTGGCTCTATTTGTTGAAAGTTAGCAATTTGAAGAATTAAAAAGTTCATAAGTTTGATCGAGAGTTGACATTGAAGTTATCGTACTCAGATTGTGGTTTTTAGATCTTG
Organism: Nicotiana paniculata; assembly: GCA_005239505.1. Taxonomy (NCBI): domain Eukaryota; kingdom Viridiplantae; phylum Streptophyta; class Magnoliopsida; order Solanales; family Solanaceae; genus Nicotiana; species Nicotiana paniculata. The sequence continues at coordinate 30,469 of MDKI01040346.1, forward strand.
TATAGGTTCATTTTGTTGAACTTGTGTGCAAAGTTTAGTTATAATCCGGAATTTCTAAGTATGATTCGGACGAGTTCGGCAAAGTTAGAATGTTTGAGAGTTAGAAGAATTATTTTGATCTTTGATTTGCGGTTTTGATATTATTTATGGTGTTTTGAGCCTTTGGTAAGTTTGAAAAATGTATTTTGACTTGTTGGCATGATTGGACAAGGTCTCGAGAGACTCGATGGTGATTCGGGGTGGTTTCAGACCATTTCAGTTGAGTTTGGAGTTGTTCTGTTGCTGGTGTTCTGCAAACCTTTGCGATCGTGGAGCTAGGCTTGCAATCGCGGAGACCGATTTTGACTAGCTGGGGCTATGTGCTTTGTGAACGCACTGGTTCTGTCGCGTTTGCATTTTATTAGTAGATTGGTCTGAATGTTCGCGTTTCCTTGGTCTCGTTCGCCTAGAGTGGGCGTGTGGTTGTTTGTAACAAGCCGACCGATTGTTTTGAGTACCTTAACCTCGTTTTCCCTATTTGATGCTTTACATATATGTATTTATTGTTATGTACCAATTAGTTTGGCTTTGGGGATATTTTGGGATTGAATTAGGACACTTAGTCCCACCCTGAAATGGTGTATTAATGGTTTCAATAGGTTTGTATGGTGATTTAGGACTTAGGCGTATTTCCGTATTTGGATTTAGAATTTCATACGTCAATTTAGTTTTATTAGGCGAAAGTTGAAAAGTTGAAGGTTTGGAAGGTTCATAGGTTTGGTCGGAAGTTGACTTTGTTTATATCGGGATCGTATTATGGTTCGAGGAAATAGAATAAACACGTTGTGTCATTTGGGACTTGAATAAAGATTTTGAGGTCCATCCAAGTTGAATTGATGTGTTTCAGCATGAGTTCTGGAAGCTGGAAGTTCTTTAGTTCCTCAGGCTTGAATTGAGGTGCGATTTGTAGTTTAGATATTTTTTTTTATATTATTTGAAGCCTCGTGTCGGTCCGTGTTATGTTTTGGGATTGGTTGGTGTGTTTGGACGGGGTCCCGAGGGACTCAGGTGTGTTTTTGATGAGTTTCGGATCATTTTAATCTCTTTTTGCAGACCTATTCTAGTGTTTTTGCACCTGCGATAGATGGGTAGTAGGTGCGAGTACGCAGATGTGGTCCTGGGGCCGCAGAAGCAAAGCTGGGATGGAGGAGTCAGGGACTGCAGATGTGAAAGGCTTGGCGGAGAAGCGAGGCCGCATTTGCGATAAGTACACCGCAGAAGCGGGTGTGCAGGCGCATTGGGGTGACCGCATATGCAGTTGGTCGTGTTTTTTTGTGAGACTTGCAGATGCGAGATTTTGACCGCAAATGCAAAATCGCTGGGCAGACTATATGATATTAAGGGTTTGGTCATTTTTTATTATTTGGAGTTGTGGAGCTCGGCTAGAGGCAATAGTGGGAGAGGATTTCACTACAATTGAAGGGGTATGTAAACTTTACTTGATTTTTATTCGATATTGATTACCCATGAATAATTACACCTAGTTTATGTGAATTAAAGGTGGAATTCATGGGGTTTTTACTATCATTTTTTAGAGTGCAAATTGATGATTTGAGGGTCGATATGAGGTTGTGTTTTGACTGAACATACATATTTGGACCGTATTTGAATGAGTGTTCGAGATTTGTGATTTTTGTCGAGTTCCGGAGTGTGAGTCCGGGGTTGACTTTTGGGTTGATTGTGCGTATTTGAATCAAGATCTTAGATTTATTATTTGGGGTTGTTTTCTATGGATTTTATTGATGATAGTAAAATTTTGTTTACTAGATTCGAGTCATACAAAGGTCAATTCGTGTGGGAAGGACTTTTTGGAGTATTGAGTTAGCTCTTTGAGGCAAGTAATATGTCTAAAATTTGTTTGAGCTCCATTTGGCTATGATATTTGAAATATGTTGGGGGTGATGCATGTGCTGGGTGATGAGCGTAGGTGTGTGCACCGTGATTATTTACGAATCGGACTTTAGGTTATTATATGCCTTGTTTTCGATCATACCTTGTCATATTCATATTTTCTCTATCTATATGATTATTTGAGTTATGATTCTTGTTAAAAATCATGTCTAGGATATGTATTTATTTATTTGATACATCATAGGCTATTCTTGTTGTTTGAGCTGGTTGCCTTAATTGTAGACATACTTTTAGTCATGATGCTATATCCGTGTATGATAACTATGTCTCAGGCATTCTTATTATGATTTTTCACATATTGTTGATGCCTCACATGTGTAACACTATAGAACTGAGTACTGTGAGATTTGGTTAATTGAGACTTGAGCGGTTGATGACTAAGCTTGGGTCATAAAGCTGATTTGGTATTGATTTTAAGGTGACGCGTATGCCAGGCCCCATATTGGGCTAAATGGTACTGACTAGGGCGCGAGGGCCTAGGGGCAATTGTTCCAGGCACCATATATGTGCTGAGATATGGTATACTTCATGAATTAATCGCAGTAATTGTTGATTTTAACATGTTTATTCGTCATGCAGGTACCAAGTTGTGATTCTTCCTTTATGTTTGATGGTACTGGATGTCCTTATTTGGTATTTTGGGACAGGAAATCATTGTTAAGTTAAAAATATCATAGTTAAAAAACTGCGTGAAAGAATTCCTGCCTTTATAACTATTCTTGAAAAGCATGCATATTTTCCTGTTGTTTGTGCTAAGGTTTAATATTGCTTAAGTTACTTATCTTTACCATTAGTATTCTATATTGTTATCTGCCACGACCCCAAATCTAAGCTAGTCGTGATTGAGTCTATCGTGGAACTAGGCCAGCCAAAATTACACTCAAATTGTAATAAGCGTCTATTTACATCTTTAATAAACTAATAACCCATAAAGGTTTCTTTTAAATATTTTTAAAACAGTTAAAGCTATACTGAATATTAAATACAATCCCCGAGATCCCGGAGTCACTGGTCATGAGCAGCTATATAAAATATACAACTAAAAAAAATAAACTCTATAATAATAAGCAGGAGAGAGAGCAGGTTTGCGGACGCGTGCAGCTACCTCGCAAAATCTCCAAGAAATCTTTAGAACAGATACACAATTCACTCTCCCTAACACCTGGATCTGCACACAAGGTGCAGGGAGTAATGTGAGTACGCCAACTCAGTAGTAATGAAAATAAATCAGGTTTGATCAGTAAGAAACACATAAAAATCAAATCATCAATTCACAATAAGCACAACCTTTCTTTCCAACAATGTATACGCTAAATCATCACGCTTAAAAGCCGACGTCAATAAAAATCATTTGGAAATATACTTGCCAATAGTTTCAACTTAACTTTCAAAAACGTTTAGTGTAAAAATGACGAAAATCATAAAAAAGCCCCTCAAGCAAAACATATTTCATAAGTTCAGAGTGAAAGTGATAAAATCATGAGTAGCCCCTCGGGCAAAAACATGTATCAGAAACTGCCTCTCGGGCATACCTCACAGTCACTCATAATCAGCCCCTTGGGCATACCTCACAGTCACTCATGATCAGCCCCTCGGGCAACCTCACAGTCACTCATGCCTCCTAATCACTCGTCACTCGGCACTCGGCAGTCGTACTCAGTAGGTACCTGCGCTAACTGGGGGTGTGTACAGACTCCGGAGAGGCTCCTTCAGCCCAAGCACTAATATCAAGACACCTCGTGACATATCATATCCTCACAATCAGGCCATCGGCCTCACTCAGTCAGCAACTCTCAAAAGCCCCCCGGGCGTATCAGTAAAACGGGGTACTCGACCCAAAACATCATTTTACATCTCAAAATAGTGTAAATAAGGCTGAATTTTGAAAACAGTTAAGCACAATATGACTGAGTGTAAATCATAAGTCAACATAGTGAGGAAATAGCAGTATAAAAAAAAAGCCCCCAAGGGGTCTAAACAAGTTGGCACGATGCCCCAAACATGGCTTACAGTCCAAATATAGTAATAGTTCTAGAACACAATTTAACATATGGTTTAGAGTAAAATACGCATCTCAATAGTTGCCACGGAGAGGACCAAGTCCAATCCAAAAATTAGTGCACGCCACATACTCGTCATCCGATATGTGCGCCATTCTAAAAACAGTGGGAAATACGAAGTCAGGGGTTTCATACCCTTAGGACAAGATTTATAGTCATTACTTACCTCAAACTAGCCCGGAAAGCTACTCCACAATACTCTTGCCCCTCGAATCGGCTCCCAAACGCTCCGAGTCTATCACAATCAGATTAATATCATCAATATACGCTAAATGAACAAGGCTCAGACGAAAACTATCAATTTTTGACACAATTCTCGAAATTGGCCAAACCCGAGCCCCGGGCCCACGTCTCGGAATTCGATAAAAATCACAAAACTAGAATCATCTTTCCCTTACGAGTCTACCCATACCAAATTTACCAAAATCCGATCTTAATTGCCCACTCAAATCACCAAAAGAAATTTCTAAATTTTCCTCTCATTTTCCCCAAATTTCCTACTTTAATTCTTCAAATTGCATGGTGAAAATCAAGACAAATTCATTAAATTAAACAAAAAATGATTGAAGAACAATTACCACAAGAATCTCACTGAAAATCTCGTCCAAATTCTCCTTCCCCCGAGCTCTCTAATGGAAAAATGAGTTATGGCCAAGAACCCCCAAAATTAGAACTTAAAACTGTCTTCCCAGACTTTACTCTGTGTGATCGGGGAAAAAGGCACGCAATCGCGAAGAACAAAATGCTGCCCAACCAAACTAATCCTATGCAGTCGCAGAAACACCTATGCGATCGCGTAAGATAACTCCTCACAACAATGTGATCACGACCAGCTCTATGCAATCACATAGAGCAATTCCATCACCTTACTGCCACACGCGCCCACACTGTGCGATCGCAATAAGCCTCACGTGACCGCACTGCTCTGCCTCCTCCCACTATGCGATCGCTGACCATTAATTGCGATCGTATACAACAATTTCTGCTGCCTCATCAACAAACCTATGCGATCGCAGCCCCACTATTGCGATCACATATAAGGAAACTAGAACCAAGAAAAATACAATCGCAACAACAGTCTTTTTAAGGCCAAACACACTCTGTTAACAACCCGAAACACACCCGAGGCCCTCGGGACCTCAACCAAACCTACCAACACACCCCATAACATCATTCAAACTTAGTCGAGCCTTCGAAACACCAAAAACAACGCAAAAACACCAAAATCACATCAAATTCAAGCCTATGAACTTTGAAACTTCTAAATTCCGCCAATGATGCCGAAACCAACCAAAACATGTCCGAATGACCTGAAAATTTGCACACATATCCAAAATGACATTATGAACTTGTTCCAACTTCTGGAATTCCATTCCGACCCCGATAGCCTATTTTCCACTGCCGGCCGTAAATCGCCAAAAACCAACTTTCGCCAATTCAAGCCTAATTCTACACCGGACATCAAAACCACATTCCGAACACACTCCTAAGTCCCAAATCACCTAACGAAGCTATCCGAACCATAAATTCTACATTCCGAGGTCGTTCACCAATAAGTCAACTTCCGATTGACTTTTCCCCTATTAAACCAAGTGAAGAGACTAAGTGTCTCATTTCTCTCCAAAAATTGCTCCAAAGTCGATCCAACCAATATAATACAACATAATGAAGCTGAACTACATATAATTAAGTAGAAACGGGGCTAAACTCTCAGAACGACTGACCAAGTCGTTACATCCTCCCCCACTTAAACATACGTTCGTCCTCGAACGTGCCAAGAGTTGTTCTCCGACACCATCAAAGAACCATGTAGCCTACCATGCACATACCCGGGGTGATCCCACATCACCCTATCCCATATAGGTCCAATAGCACAACACAATTAAAATTTTGAAATCCAATTCTGACCTGTAAACCTTAGAACCAAATTCCCACTTCTGAAATAATATACAAGATCAAAATTCCATAACTATAAACTGAACAAGACTGAACATGCTGGATCAAGCCCTATACACATTCCAGATGAAATCACATAATACACCGCATGACTCAAACACCCATAGCGATAACTCCTAATCACAATCGCTGCTCAGAACAACCCAATGCCGGTACATAACCTCTTATCAAGAAATGCCTCGCTCTAACACTTTCATATACTATCGATGATGAAAGAAACACGTAGAAACTAACAACCATTAGTCCGATTAGTCAGACATGAAGTTCCCCCTTCCCAAACAGGAATTATAGTAGATTTCTAAGCCGACTCCCGATATTTATACTTCCAACTATGATGTAGACATTTCTAACAATATTCATTCTAGGTCCAATGACCTCTTCTCATCCAACTCGACCACTCTGCTGACATGGAACATCGATACAATTCGAAGCCATAACCTGTGCAAATCGTGCACTCAATAGCAACATCCCAATGTAATCAAATTATATAAAAGATTCACACGAGAGGACCATACCGCCATTAACAATTACCATCCCAACATCATGCTAAAAGCCTGGCACACATCGTGAAAAATCAAAACACACAAATCCAATACCAAATTTCATACCCTACATAACTCCGCTACACTACGCGATCTCATCCAAACGCTCGTCCACATGAAATATTTCAAGCCACCTTGCCCAAAATCAATAACCATTCGAAATTCGACATCAAGTACTCAAAGTGCATTGCCATAACCACGGGGAAATCGGATGATACCATGCCACACGAATCAGAAAGAACATAACCAATACGTCTCATCGCAATAACCAATTAGTTACCTTACTCAAATCTAGCTATAAAGCCCAACTAGAACCGCACCATATATGCATATAACCAATAATCACAACTCCTTGCAACACCGAAGGGTAACTCATAGATCACTCCAGAACATGAATAAACTCAATCACAATCGAATGGTACATTCCTCAACAATAGTAATTCGCAGCCAACAATTCCAACCCGGTGCAGAACACACACCCATATTGGCCTACCAATAATCCTAAATCAACTCTGGTCACTCACAACAGATAGATAACTCACTGAGAAGTTCACAATGACTGAATCATGGTACATAATAACATCTAACTAGCTTGCTCGCATCTTCAAAGTTCGCTATAACAAAATAACCTGTTTATGAGAACTCTCAGTCTCGAAGTCCATGAAGCGCACTGATTACTACATCTGATCCCAACTCCACTGCCAGAATACTTAGCACATCCCTAATACTCAATCATTCCACGAGGGATACCCCTATAATTCTTCCGTGTTACCAAGCAACCTTGAATATCAGCAGTTGATCCAAAAATAGAGCGTCAAAGTACCAATGAAGTACCCTTAACTCCACACATGACCTTTCTGAAATGTATACCCTCATCAAGCCACCCAACAGTGCTATCATCTACCTATTCGTCTGGAACTGCCGATGTTATCTAAGAAATTTGTTTTGATCTTCCTTCCAGAACTGAACCGCGACCTCACATATGCAAATCTCAACTCTACCCAACATACCGCATACGCCATGCCATCCTAGGAAAATTATGGGAACTTCATGATCCCTTCCGAGCCAAAAGCAACTACAACCCAACTAGCCAAGAACTTACATTTGATCCCATTTAGAAGAAAAATCACTATACATCACCTGCACCTCACACCTGAAGAAAATATGCATCTTTAACCGTGGTAGAAACCATCAGGAACTATCCGAAATCCCATTTGTGCAATACCAAACCGTCATGACTGAATCCTTCTAACTCAACCAAGCTACGCAGGCCACCAAAAATCCAAGAGCATTGCTAAGAACACCTGTAAAAACTCATCACCTCATGAACACCCAACGAGCTAATCGTATCCCTTACCATGCCGATCCGACCTACTACCAAGTTGTCCTATTTACCCAAGTTTCTTCTTACTTACCTTCAAATTGATACTTCTCCTTGCCGTAATACCACAATTCTCAACCCAGACTCACCTCACGAGACCGAAGCATAACACCATACCGCCTAAGGCTCGTAAGCCGTTGAATACTCTCTCAAATATCCCCAAGAGTATCACATTCAAAATACTTACCCTGAAGAGACTTACTGCGAATCTAAAGCCATTACCTTCACTTTCCTGATATTGATATGTTGAATCCATGATAATGTAGAAATGACATAAGTCCTAATACCCTCCAACGTAAATCTCAATTACACTGACCAATTACACAGAATCGACCTGACCCGTTTGCACATTAACTAACTAGGGAAGTAATCCACTAACTTGAAGCCACAAGCAAGTTCATACACTGCACACACTACACGTTTTACAATTACCACTCAATCATTCAATAGAACTCATTTACCCAATGGAGTACATTACAACCTATACCGAAGAAATTTCCATTACTCGTGTCATTCCCAGACCTCACATCTGCAGGTCATAACTAATTTACCAATATACCTCGAACTAAAACCATCACAACACATAATCGTGTAATCAACTTATCATTAATAAACTCCCCACTTGGCTCAAAGCCAACTATCAAGACAACCAATAACTCACAATGCCCATAATAATACAACCCGTCTAACAACTCAAGTCATCTGCAAATCTCGCATTCACCATTGTAATAGTCATGCCAACTTCCACAAGCGATCTAAACTCAAATTACAACATATATCACTTACTAGTAGAAGAGAACTTACTACAAAACAACATAAGGATCACACACCCCAGGATGACCCGTAGGAGATACTCCTGCCCGCTTAGCCTCAAACTGATATCTCTATATACATTTCTGAAGACCATAACTATCACGTAATCACTACACTCTTCTGCATCTAAACACAAATAACGCCTACCCTCGAGGCATCACAATACGTGGTAAGAACCTGAAGCTGATGGCAGAACTAGCACTGGAGTGATGGTCAAAGAAATCTTGAGCTTCTGGAAGCTCTACCCACACACGTTTGACCAAATGGATACCCTCATTGGACACCACGTGTCCCAAGAATGCTATTAAACTGAGCCAAGATTCACACTCGGAGAACTTTGCATACAGCCTTCCCTCCCTGAATCTTTATAATGCCATCCTTAAATATTGAGTATGCTACTCCTGGCTACGCGTATATGCCAGGACGCCATCAACGAATACAATAACAAGGAGTGCTAATACGACTGGAATACACCGTTAATCAAATACGTGAACGCTACTGGGGCAATGATCAGCCCAAAAGACATCACCAGGAACTCATAACCCAACAGAAATATCCGCTTCACTCCACAACTAAACAACATGAGAGGTCTTCCGATACACTCACAACTCAAAGCCATATACCAAACCGAGACAAAAATCAACCACTCCATAGTTCTTGCCACATCTATAGCCAACCCTTTTGACACGATCAACAATCTGAACACAGCTAACCATCACATCATACTCACCACGTAGCCATCTAGTCACCAATTCTCATCAATAAGAACACAAACGGACATATAAGTCCCTAATGCATGACACACACAATCGAAATCTTAGCATTTAAGCCACAAAATGAATCCGGCCTCAAGTCCTCCGGACTGGCCCATTACCAACATGCCAAAATCACATCTCATCCATGGAAGTCACAAGTCGTAGATACATAGTTGATACCAAGCGCTCTCGTGCGCGTTCGAATACATTGAAGGAATTCAAGAGTTACGCTCTTGACTGAAATAAATGGATTCACACGACAAGAATTGAAGACTGTGAGATTTTCCTAAGGGTTTTGCAGCCTTTCAAAGATAAGTACAGACGTCTCCGTACCGATCCGCAAGACTCTACTAAACCTACTCATGACTGGTGAGTCCTATGTAACCTACCGCTCTGATACCAACTTGTCACAACCCCAAATCTAAGCCAGTCGTGATGGCGCCTATCGTGGAACTAGGACATCCAAAACTACACTCAAATCGTAATAAGCTTCCATATACATCTTTACTAAACTGATAAACCATAAAGGTTTCTTTTAGACATTTTTAAAACAGTTAAATCTATACTGAATATTAAATACAACCCCCGAGATCCCGGAGTCACTAGTCATGAGCATCTACATAAAATATACAACTAAAAAAAATAAACTCTATAATAGTAAGCAGGAGAGAGAGCAGGACTGCGGACGCGTGTAGCTCCCTCGCAAAATCTCCAAGAAATCTCTGGAACAGATACACAACTCAGTCTACCCTAACACCTGGATCTGCACACAAGGTGCATGAAGTAATGTGAGTACTCCAACTCAGTAGTAATGAAAATAAATCAGGTCTGAGCAGTAAGAAACACATAAAAATCAAATCATCAATTCACAATAAGCACAACCTTTCTTTCCAACAATGTATACGTTAAATCATCACGCTTAAAAGCCGACTTCAGTAAAAATCATTTGGAAATATACTTGCCAATAGTTTCAAGATAACTTTCAAAAAAGTTTAGTGTAAAAATGATGAAAATCATAAAAAAGCCCCTCGGGTAAAACATATTTCATAAATTCAGAGTGAAAGTGGTAAAATCATAAGTAGCCCCTTGGGCAAAAACATGTATAAGAAACTGCCCCTCGGGTATACCTCACAGTCACTCATAATCAGCCCCTCGGGCATACTTCACAGTCACTCATGATCAGCCCCTCGGGTAACCTCAAAGTCACGCATGTCTCCCAATCACTCGTCACTCGGCACCCACCACTCATTAGGTACCTGCGCTCACTAGGGGTGTGTACAGACTCCGGAGGGGACCCTTCATCCCAAGCACTAATACCAAGCCACCTCATGGCATATCATATCCTCAGAATCAGGCCCTCGACCTCACTCAGTCAGGTGTATCAGTAAAACGGGGTACTCGACCCAAAACATCATTTTGTATCTCAAAATAGTGTAAATAAGGCTGAGTTTCGAAAATAATTAAGCACAATGTGACTGAGTGTAAATCATAAGTCAACAAAGTGAGGAAATAACAGTAAAAAAAATATAGCAATAGTTCTAGAACACAATTTAACATATGGTTTAGAGTAAAATACGCAGCTCAAGAGTTGCCATGGAGAGGACCAAGTCCAATCCAAAAATCAGTGCACGCCACATACTCGTCATCCGACATGTGTGCCATTTTAAAAACAGTGGGAAATACGAAGTCCGGGGTTTCATACCCTCACAACAAGATTTATAGCCATTACTTACCTCAAAATAGCTCGGAAAGCTACTCCGATATACTCTTGCCCCTCGAATCGGATCCCAAATTCTCTGAGTCTATCACAATCAGATTAACATCATCAATATACGCTAAATGAACAAGGCTCAAATGAAAACTATCAATTTTTGGCACAATTCTCGAAATTGGCAAAACCCGAGCCCCGGACCCACGTCTCGAAATTTGATAAAAATCACAAAACTAGAATCCTCATTCCCTTAAGACTCTACCCATACCAAATTTACCAAAATCCGAATTGCCCATTCAAATCACCAAAAGAAATTTCCAAATTTTCCTCCCATTTTTCCCCAATTTCCTACCTTAATTCCTCAAATTGCATGGTGAAAATCAAGACAAATTCATGAAATTAAACCAAAAATGATTGAAGAATAATTACCACAAGAATCCCACTGAAAATCTCGTCCAAATTCTCCTTCTTCAAGCTCTCTAATTGAAAAATGAGTTATGGCCAAGAACCCCCGAAATTAGAACTTAAAATTGTCTGCCCAGACTTTACTCTGTGCGATCGCGGAAAAAGGCACACGATTGCGAAGAACAAAATGCTGCCCAACCAAAATAATCCTATGCAGTCGCAGAAACACCTATGCGAACACGCAAGACAACTCCTCACAACAATGCGATCGCGACCAACTCTATGCGATCGCATAGAGAATCCCATCACCTCACTGCCACACGTGCCCACATTGTGCGATCACGATAAGCTTCACGCGACCCCACTGCTCTGCCTCCTCCCACTATGCGATCAGATATAACAATTTCTGCTACCTCACCAAAAAACCTATGCGATCTCAGCCCCACTATTGCGATCGCACATAAGGAAATCAGAACCAAGAAAAATACAGCAGCAACAACAGTTCTTTAAGGCCAAACACACTCTATTAACCACCCGAAACACACCTGAGGCCCTCGGGACTTCAACCAAACCTACCAACACACCCCATAACATCATTCAAACTTAATCGAGCCTTCGAAACACCAAAAACAACGCAAAAACACCAAAATCACATCAAATTCAAGCCTATGAACTTTGAAACTTCTAAATTTCGTCAATGATGCCGAAACCAACCAAAACACGTCCGAATGACCTAAAAATTTGCACACATATCCAAAATGACATTACAAACCTGTTCCAAGTTCTAGAATTCCATTCCGACCCCGATAGCCTATTTTCCACTGCCGACCGAAAATCGCCTAAAACTAACTTTCGCCAATTCAAGCCTAATTCTACACCGGACATCAAAACCACATTCCGAACATAATGCTAAGTCCCAAATCACCTAACGAAGCTATCCGAACCATAAATTCTACATTCCGAGGTCGTTTACCAATAAGTCAACTTCCGGTTGACTTTTCCACTATTGAACCAAGTTAAGAGACTAAGTGTCTCATTTCTCTCCAAAAATTGCTCTGAACCCGATACAACCAATATAACACAACATAATGAAGTAGAAATGGGGAAGCGGGGCTAAAATCTCGGAACAACTGACCGGGTCATTACATTATCATCATTTATTTGTAGTGGATGTTGGGAATTACAAAATCTTATCACTACTTTCTACTCGATGTTAGGCTTATTTCTTATTGAGTACATGAATTCGGTTGTACTCATACTAAACCCTGCACTTTATATGCAGATCCAGATACTACTGAGAGAAGTGATGGATAGCTGGGGGCACTTATACCAAATCATTTGAAATTTTGAGGTAGCTGCTTATCTCATTCACAGACCTTGGAGTCCCCTTTTGATTTTCTGCTTTGTTATGCTATCATTATCTTATCATTCATATAGTTCTGTATTTGAGGATTTGAATTTATATTTAAATTTTATAGTGCTATGTGCACAATGACACCAAATCATGGGATGGTTGTAGTTGCATTATTAGTGATATTTCATATATTTTATGTTATTCCGCTATTGAGATTATTAAGTTCTATTATTGAGATTATTGTTATTGCTTAATTGTTGGCTTGCCTAGTAAACGGTGTTAGGTGTCCTCACGGCTCTGGTGGGAGTTTGGATCATGACAAGTTGGTACTAGAGCACAAGGATGCCTAGGTCTCATGATTCATGAGGAAGTTTAGTAGAGTACTGTGGATCAGTACGGAGATGTCTATACTTATCTTTGACAGGAAACTGTAAGGAAACTTTACTTTCTTGAATTCTTGTCATGTGGATTTGTTAAATTTCGAAGTTTGAACCTTTACAGTTTTATTCTATCATAGATGGTGAGGACACGTTCAGCCGTATCGGGCGAGTAGGAACCAGTGCCACCCGTTAGGGCCGCCAGAGGCCGTGGCCGAGGTAGCAGCAGAGCCCAGCCTAGGGCACGTGTAGCAACATCTATTGTTGAGCCTCAGATAGAGCAGTTGTATGAGATTAAACAATTTTTGAAATCTTAGATCACTTCTAGGTATTCAAGAAAGGTGATAAGTTAAGACTTATTGTTGTTATTGTTATTATAAAGGGTCGTGTTTCAAAATCTGTCTCTTGTTTATAAGTATCTACCAAAGGCGATTAGTTCTTTGTTAGCTAATTGTTGTTGTTAGGATTCAACTTCAAGAATAGACTTCTTGAATTCAAGAAACTCTTTCTCGAATTCAATATATCATAAATTTTTTTCTTCTTTTCGTTTCTTTATTATCTTTTAGCTTCCGCACATTTTATTGATTTTATTTATTAATTCTTGGACCCCTATCATGTTTTTATCAAGTGGTATCATGTTGAGCCTCAGATAGAGCAGGAGGAGGAGATCCCTATTCCGATTGAGCTAATAGGACCAACTCAGGTCCCGTAGGGGTCATGGGGTTCATCGCTACCCTAGTACTCCAGGACGCCCTAGTCCGCCTGGTTGGTGTAACGACCCGACCGGTCATTTTGAGCTTTAAGATTCCATTCTGTGGTTTGAGGTCTTGCACAACTTCATATTATGTATTATGACTTGTGTGCATGGCCGGATTTGATTTTCGGATGTTTCGGAATGAATTTGGGTGAGTGATTCTCACTTTAGAAGCTTAAGTTGAACATCTTGACTGGGATTTGACTTTTGTGAAAAATTACGATGTATCAGTGTTTTGATGGATCCGATAGGTTTGGACGTGATTTTGAACTCGGTCGTATGCCCGAAATTAAATTCGGAGGTCCGTAGGTTGATTTGTGTTGTTTTGCTGAAAGTTGGCTATTTAAAGACTTATATTTTTATTAGTTTGACCATTGGTTGACTTCATTACTATCGTGTTTGCATTTCTATTTTAGGACTTGGAATAAGTTCGTTTTGTCATTTGGAACTTGTCCGCAAAGTTTGGCGTCATTCCGAGTTGATTTGATAGTAATCGGACGCGCGAATGTGTTTTTTGAAGTTCTTGAATTTCATGTTGAATTCATTTGTTTTGAGGTCTGATTTGTGATTTTGGATGTTATTTGGATGATTTAATTGCGCAAACGAGTTTGTATTTTTAGACTTGTGTTGGTGTTTGGTTTGGAGCACCGAGGGCTCGGGTGAGTTTCGTATGCGTTCAGAATGTTTGGGAGAGTTTTAATGTTGCCGGGTTGAACATGTGTTGCAGGCCTCGCAAATGTGAGGTGGGAGATTGCATTTGCGATGTTTGGCTTAGTCGGCTAGTTTTGCATTTGCGAAGGTGGTGTGGTTTCGGTAGTGATCACACTTGCGATCATCTTGATCGCTTTTGCAAAGGTCCAAAGTTCGTATTTGCAAACCTATTGTTCGCATTTGTTATGACAGGAGGGATGGAAAGAGTTTCACTTTTGCGAACCCAAGGTCGCATTTGCGACACCTGCGACTGGACAAAAAGCTGAGGGATGGGATTTTAGTCTCATTTCATATTTTGGAACCCTAGACTGGGTAGGAGGCGATTTGGAGTGGGGATTTTCCTATACAAACTTTGGGTAAGTGATTCTAATCTATTTCTTGATAGAGATTAATCGTTTTTTCCCGGATGCGTTGACATTTCCTTTTTTTTCATTCTAGTTATTGTCATGGAGGCGTGGAGCTTAAATAACTCACTCAGAACGCTTTTTAAAAGATTATGTGGTACAATTAGGTCGAATAAACCCTTCTGGAATAAGTATTCAGCTGCTTGTGAACCATCATATTCCATCAATATATCTTAGAGTTTAACATCAAAATCAGGTGAATCAAAGTGAAAATTTATGAAACTTTGTCAAGTTTTTGAAAAATAAGAATTTGAGTTTGGAGAGTCGAATTGAACTCGGATTTTGATACCAATCACATATATGAACTCGTGGGGCCATGGATAGTCGGAATCTACCATTGGACCCGAGTTTTGACCGGGCGATCCCGGGGTTGACTTTTGAACAGTTGTGTAAAGACCATTATTTTAATTATTGGAATTGATTTCTATTGCATTATTTGATGTTATTGAGTCAATTTTTGTTAGATTTGAGCCGAGCGGAGGTGAATTATAAAGCTATTTTACAGTGTTGATTAAGGGCTTTTGAGGTAAGATCTTGAGTAATGTTGTATGGGGGAACTACCCTATAAGGATTAGTTTGTTTGTACTATTTGAACTTGGTGAAAGACATGTACACGAGGTGACGAGTGTGTGCACGACTTATATGTGGAAATTTTACTAGTTTAGACTCTTAGGTTCTTATGTACATTAAAATTAAGTTGCCTTATCATGTTAAATCCTCCATTGCTAAATTTACCCTTACATGTCTTATTTGAAGTTGATTAGTTCATGTTCCACCCCTTTATTGCCAAATATACTCTTTTATGCCTTAATTGAAGTTGTTACCTCTTTCATTGCCATGTATCTCTTCTGTAGTTTATTATCCTTAATTGAAGTTATTGTTATCTCTTCCATTGTTGGCTTATCCTTATCCGAAGCCATTTTTACATGTTATCTCTCTTATCATTGAGTCATTCTTATAGGGAATCATTATACATGTTATCTTTCCTATTGTTGAGTTACTCTTATTGGATATTGTTGTTACACACTATCTCTCTCATTGTTGAGTTATCCTTGTTGAAACCATTGTTACTTGTCATGTCTTTCATTGTGAGCTTGTTCTTCCGTTTCTTAGTGTTTCGTAATCCTTGTGTTTATTTACTTGCCGTACTCTCGTGTTATTGTTGTTGTTGTTGTTGTACTCAGTGTTGTTGAGTCGCGGACTATGTGTGGTTGTGGTATTGGAATTGTTTTGAGTAAATGTTGTTGCATATGGTCACATGAGATCCGAGTTGTTATATTGTGTTGTTATGTTTTTGGCACACGTGATACTGTTGAGAGGATTGTCGGGGGTGTTTGCATGTGAGTTGTCCATGCTATTGTTATTATTGATACTTGCACATGCGGCGTGACAAGGTGGTCTATATCTATGTGGTTTGATAATGTGGCGAGACAATGATGGAATATTATTATGTGCGTGCGACGAGATAAGGCGGGCATTTAATTTATTGTTGCGCACGTGGCGAGACAATGCGGGCTATGTCAGGGATGATTGTGATGACTTGAGATGGCCATTGTTATATATTATATTTGTGTTGTGGTGTGCCTACCTTGTGTGAGTTATGCATTTTACGTTTTGTTGTTTTTTTCTATGTGCCATTCGTTATCCTGGCTATTACTTGTTGACTCGAGTTGTGATAGAACACTTGCACAAGCATACACATAATTAATCACTCATATTGGCTTAAGAAGATGAATCATGAGGTTTATTGATCATTTACATGTATTCTCGTATACTTGCCGTCTGTGTGAAAGTTGTACTATTGGCACGTGAGTTGCCCGTGCAGTTATGAGTTATTGTTATTGCTGGCACGTGAGTTGTCCGTGCGGATATGAGATATTGTCACTCTGTTAGCACGTGAGTTGTCCGTGCAGATATGAGGTATGAATGGTATTGGTACGTGAGTTATCCATGCAGCACATGAGTTGTCCGTGTGGTTGTGATTTGTAAGGTGGGCACAAGATGCCAAATGATTAGGGTTCGCGATTTGGGACCTATGATTTGTGATTATGAGGTGTGGCACCTCGGGGAAATTCTTGAATAAATGTTGTGTGAAATCGGTTGTGCTTATTGAGTTGTTACATGTGTTCCTTTACTTGGTTTTACCAGACTTGGATTGTGTTAGCTTACTCTACGGCATTATTACTTGTTTGTTCCGTGTTGCTAATTGTTGTTTCTAGTTTTTTATTGTGAGTATTATTTTGTCATTTTTACCATGATTAGATTTATATTGACATTGTTCCTTGTTAGTTTCACATTCATTCTTGTACATGTTATTAAGTCTAGTAGGTGTCTTGACTGTTCCTTGTCACTACTCCACCGATGTTAGTCTTGATACTTATTGGGTTCCACCGTGGTGTACTCATGCTGCGCTTTCTGCACATTTTGTGCAAATCCAGATACTTCAGAGTTTGTTGATCATTAGTTAGCTGATCGGGCATTACTGTGGAGACTCAAGGTATGCCTACTATCGCGTTCGCAAGCCTCAGAATCACCTTCTGAAGTCTATCTTGTACTTTTTATTTCTTTTACGAAGTAGTTGTACTTAGAGATTTTCTAGTGAAATCAATAGAGCTTATGACTTGTACTACCGATTTTGGAACGTTATGTATCTACCTTTGATTGTTGGCCTATTATAGAAATTTTTATTTATTGCTTAATAGCTATTTGGTTAAAATCGTTTATTAATTTCGTAAGTGTTAGGCTTACCTAGTCTTAGAGATTAGGTGCCATCACGACTCCTAAGGAGGGATTTCGGGTCGTGACAGTTGGTCTATGAGTGTGTGGCCCATGGCGGTGTATTTCCTATAGCACCAGCCATTTCTCATGCCAGTGGAGGAGATTAGACTCCCGCTACTCACACTTTAGAGCAGATGGCTCACGGGTATCAAACCCCAGTAGTTCTACCAGTTGGGGCAGTTCATCCTGTTGTTGCTACAAAGCCCGAAGAGAGACCCACGATGTTAACTGAGGGGCTTAAGAGGTTGGACAAGTTCACCAAGTTATTTCCCCCTCGCTTTGGTGGTACACCTTTTGAGGACCCCTAGGATTTCTTAGGTCGTTGACATGAGATATTGTGCAACATGGGTATAGTGGAGTCCAACAGAGTTTATTTTATAGTGTTTCAGATGCATGGTGCTGTCAGGAAGTGGTGGCAGGTATATATTAAAGGTAGGACAACATGTTCACCTCCTTTCACCTGGGCTTAGTTCTCACAATTGTTCCTAGAGAAGTTAATTTCCTTCCCTTAGATAGATGACTTTCACAGTCAGCTTGAGCACCTTCAGCAGGGTAGCATGACCGTTACTTAATGTAAGATCAGATTTATAGACTTATCACGCCATGAAACTATCTTGATCCCTACTGAGAGGGAGAGGGTGCTGAGGTTAATAAGTGGAATTACATATGGTATCAAACTACAAATGGCCGGGGAGACCGAGGATGATATTTCTTTTACTCGGGTTGTGGATATTGCCGGGAGGATTGAGCACATCAAAGGTTAGGTAAGGGATATGACCTCTAACAAGAGGCCTCGTCATTTTGGAGGATTCAGTGGTGCCTCATCTGGAGGCCAAGGTCAGTTTGTGAGGCCCGTCTAGCAGACCAATTTATCATTCGCCACCACCCAGCCAAGGAGCTTCAGTCCAGTCTTTGTTTAGTGAACTCCCACCTCAGAGCTCTTATTGCACTCCATCAATTCAAGGTTCGTCAGTACCGGGCTCTTCCAGCAGCTAATCTAGTTTATGGGGTCTGACTCAGGCCCCACAATCATTCCCAGTTCTAGGCTTCTACGAGTGTGGGGAGTTGGGGCATGTGAGGAAGTATTGATCCCTTTTTCATAGAGGTCCAGTGCAGTAGGGATGCCACACTATGACTCTCGCACCAATTGCTATACCACCTGCTCGTCCAGCTTGAGCTGGAGGTCATACGGGGGAGGTCGATCTAGAGTGGGAGGTCAGTCAGATGGTGGATAGGCCCGTTTCTATGCATTTCCTGTCGGGCCATAGGCAGTTGCTTCCAACAATGTGATCGTAGGTATTTTTTCAATATGCGACCAAGATTCTTTAGTATTATTTGACCCTGTTCCTTACTCTTATGTGCCATCCTATTTTTCTCGTTATTTGGATATGTCTCGTGATTCTTTAGATATTCATGTGCATGTATCTATTCCGGTAGGTGATTCTATTATGGTGGACCGTGTATATCGGTCTTGTGTGGTAGCATTGGGGGTTATGAGACAAGAATTGATCTTTTATTGCTCAACATGGTTGTTTTTGAGGTGATTTTGGGTATGGATTGGCTATCTCGGTACCATGCTATTCTTGATTGTCACGGTAAGACCGTGACATTGGCGATGCCGGGTTTCCTAGGTTGGAGTGGAGAGGTTCACTTGGCCACACTCCCAGTAGAGTGATTTCATACTTGAAGGCTCAACGGATGGTTGAGAAGGGGGTTTGGCGTATTTGGCCCTTGTGAGAGATGTTGGTGTTGATACTCCCACTACTGAGTCGGTTCCAGTAGTGAGGGAGCTCTCAGATGTGTTTCCTACAAACTTGTCGAGCATGCCGCCCGATAGGGATACTGAATTTGGTATTGATTTGTTGGCGGGCACTTAGTTAATCTCTATTCCATCATGTCACATGGCACTAGTGGAGTTGAAGGAATGGAAGAAGCAACTACATGAATTGCTTGATAAGGGTTTCATCAGGCCTAGTGTATCACCTTAGGGTGCATCGGTACTATTTGTGAAGAATAAAGATGGTTTTATGAGGATGTGCATTGACTACAGGCAATTAAACAAGGTTACTATCAAGAACAAGTACCCACTACCGCGTATTGATGACTTATTTAATCAGCTTCAGGGTGCTAGGGTATTCTGGAAGATTGACTTGAGATTGGAGTACCATCAGTTGAAGATCAAGGCTTCAGATATTCCTAAGATGCTTTCAGGACCCATTATGGTGATAAATCGGTATTTTACCAACTTATCTCTTTTTGATACTTAGGATTTTGTACGATTTTGTTGAGAAACTAAGTCATTTATTGAGGTTTATTGGATATTTCAGGTATCAAGTGATTTAGAGAAGATACGGAAGAAAGCAAGTCAAAATGTGTTTAAAAGGAAAAACTTAACTGTCGCCGGTAAATTCTCTATGCGATCGTGGAGAACTCCATGTGATCGCATAAGTTCAACAGATTAAAGCTATGCAAACACGGTTGAAGCTGTGCGAACGCGATGAAGAAAATCTGGTCAACGACTGGTCAACTAACCTAAGCGAACGCGTGGTTTGTTGTGCGACATCGAAGCGTATTAAATGTTGTTCACCGTGATCGCGGTAATTTCACGCGATCGCATAGAAGTATACCTGGTCAATAATGGAATTTTACATTTTGACCCCAAACTATTTAATACACAACTCAACTCATTTGTAAAACATTTTTGGTAGATCTTAGAACATTGTTGACATCTCTTGACTAGAGAACACAAGTTTTGGAGATAGGGTTCTTGCACACACACTTAGTTCTTGAAGATTTGAAGCTTTTGGTTGAGAATTTCTTACTCATTTATGCTTATTTCTTCATTTCTCTTGCTTTTTATTTAATATCTATGTTGGTAGTATTTTTTCCCGCACTTGAATCTTGCTTATGGAAATATTCATATTTAAAGTGGGGATTAAATATCTTTTTGTGCTTAGGTATTGAATGATTTTTAGTTATATTGAAGTGAGTTATTGTTTCTTTAATTATTCATGTTCGTTAATGTTTCCAAAGGGATTATCTAACCCTTAGACTCGCCCATTAACTTCGAATTAATTTTGGGAAAGATTAATTAATAAGAACTTGAGGCTTTAACCCTCATTTTATAGATTCTACCTAGGGATATGATTGAACTACTTGTAGCCATATTTCGGTGTGCTTAATCTCTTAATTGTTTTAGGGATAACTCAATTATGAAGTCTTGTTAGTCTTCGGAAGAAGCTAATATAGAATTATAACCTGAGGCTAGTTAACATAAACTTGCTCATATTTGTGAAATCGTGAAATACATTGGACTGCTACTTGAGTATAATTCTCAGTGCATCCATGCTTGTAACCATTCATCATTTTTCTTTCTTTCTAGGTTAGTTTCTTTTTTCTCAATTAGTTATAAATATTTTCACAATCACCGTGTAAATGTTTGGCTTAGCATAATAAGTGATAATTCGCATAAACCTAATTGCCTACATATTGTCCTATGTGGGATTCGACCCCGACTCATAGTTGGATAAATTATATTGCATGCGACCGTGTCCATATACTTTTTAGTTGTAGATTTGGACGTCATCAAAATTGGCCACATTTCCGGGGAATACAGTTTTGAAATTACTGACTAGTGTGTGCTTTACTTTACGTCTTCTTCTATTCCATCACGATTCACTATCTTTGCTTGGTGTTATTAGGTAAACAAGGGCGAGTAGGAAGAAGAGAATGTGTTTGCGGATATAGATGAGTATATTAAGGACACAAATGCCATTGTCCCTCGAAGAGTTGATGTTGCCACCTTTGAAGTGGAACACAGTCTAATCCTAATGATAAAGGCAGAGGGATTCTTCCGAAATTCCACCGACGATGTTCCGATGCAACATCTCAGAAATTTCTTGGGCATGTGCGCAATGCACAAGAAGAATCATGTCTCATATGATTCCCTAAGGTTGAGGGTGTTCAAGTACTCTATAACTGGAGAGGCAAGACAATGGATCCAAAATCTACCTCCTAATTCCATCCATACTTGGCCCGAACTTGTCCGAGCTTTTCTAGAAAAATGGTTTCCTCAAAGCAAGAAGTCCGAGCTTCGGGATAAAATTTTCTTCTTCAAGCAATTACCGGGAGAGCATTTACATGAGGCATGAGATAGATTCTAGCTATATTTGGTCAGTTCACTGAGTCATGATTTTCCGGATCATATTTTGTTGGAGAAATTTTACATGGGCTTGGATCATATGAATCAATCCATATCCAAAAATGAGGCGGATGGATCATTTATGGAATTTTTTTTTGCAAGGATCACACAAATCCTCGACAAAATGGCTGAACGTAACAAAACTTGTCACTCGGAAGACACCACGGGTGGAATTGCATATGGTACTCTTTCCTTGACCAACACTATTAAGGAGAACCAAGAAATAGATCAAATAATTGTTGGGATTTCCACCAATGTCAACGTGTTGACAAAAATGTTCACTGAAAGCCAAATAAAAAAAGTGGATGTTGTGGAAGATGTGCAACCCATGTCAAATGAGGAATACGAAGAAGAAAATTATGTCAACAATTCACAAGGAGGATATCAAAGACAACCTTACCAAATTTCAGGACAACAACACCAATGGAGGACTAACCCGCAAGGGCAAGGCAATCAACAATGGCGAAACGACCAAGGTAGTTCAAATCAAGGAAATTAGAGTAACAACAATAACAACTTTTCAAATCGGAGTTCAAACCCCTATGTTCCACCAAAGGGGCAATATTCTAACTCTCCACATTGGAAGGAGAGTTCTTCAAGTGAGTCCAAGTTGGAAAACATGCTTGAAAGAGTATTGCAAAATCAAGAGAGATCTGACACTTCAATGAAAAATATGCTCGAGCTTGTGGGTTGTCACACCCCATCAATTCAAAAGTTGGAAATCGAAATGAGGGATATCTCAAGAGAACAAAATTCGAAGCAAAAGGGAACGCTCCCAAGTGATACAATTCCAAACCCAAAAGGTATTGGGAGTAGCCCAACTTCTCATTGCATGGGAATTACAACTCGAAGAGAGAAACTGATTAAAGGAGAGAATGAACAAGTGGTCTAAGTGGACGATTCTGAACAAAAAATAGAGGCACAAGTTGAGGTGCCAAATATTGTTGAAGTTGAAAGATTCCCGAAGAAGGTGAAATCTCAAGAAGTGAACCATGTAGAGGTTAAGGAAAAGATATTCAGAGGCACCAAAACCTCTAGAACCAATTCCTAGACCTCCTCCTTATTTCCCCCAAAGACTCGCTAGAAGGGTTGATGATAGAAAACTCGAGAAGTTCTATGACATCCTAAAGAAATTATCAGTGAACATTCCATTTGTGGAAGTATTTCAAGAGATGTCGGGTTTCGCTGAGTTGATGAAGGACTTGATCACTAAAAATAAAACCACCAAGAATGAAGTGGTAAATGTCACTCACCGGGTTAGTCCCATCATTGCAACAACCGTCGTCCAAAAGAAAGAGGACCCGAGAGCCTTCACCATTCCATGTACTATTGGGCTGCGTGACTTTGCACGAGCCCTTTGTGATAATGGGGCTAGCATTAACTTAATTCGTCTTGCTATCTACAATAATGCGGGATTGGTAATGCCTAGGCCTACAAGTATGAGGTTGCAAATGGCTGACCGTTCAATAAAGAGACCAGTGGGAATAGTTGATGATGTTCTTGTGAAAGTGGGGAAGTTTCTCCTCCCCGCCGACTTTGTCATTATTGATCGTGATGTTGATAAAGAGATCCCAATCATCTTGGGGAGACCATTCCTTGCTACTGGGAGAGAACTCATCGACTCGAAATGAAATGAGATAAGTTCTGGGTTAATGACGAAGAAGTTCCCTTTCAAGAAAGTAAGGGTATGAAATTGCCACATGCATAGAAATATCTCATTCATTGATGTTGTTGATCGGGTAGAGGATTTCGTCATGGTGAAGATGGAAGAGGAATGCCTTGGTGAGGCATTGGTAGCTATTTTGGTGAATTTTGATGGTGAGGACATGGAAGGATACTTGGAATCGATGAATGCGTTGGAAGGGCTTGGTTCCTACACTTATGCCCCAAAGAAGCTTTCTCTTGACTTAGAGAATAAAGTCACTCCTCCCGCTAATCCTTCAATTGTCCAGCCACCACAGTTTGAGCTCAAGCCACTTCCGGCACACTTAAGGTATAAATTTCTTGGCTCTAATGAAACTCTACCCATAATTGTCTCTTCTTTGTGGAATGATGTGCATGTTGAATAGTTATTGTATACCTTGAGGGAGCACATGCAAGCCCTTGGGTGGACTATATATGATATCCGATGGATTCCTGTCGGAATTTATGAGCACAAGATACAATTGGAGGAAGAAAGAAAACCTAGCATGGAGCATTAAAAGAGGTTAAATCCTTCGTGAAGAAGGAAATCATAAAATGGTTGTATGTCGGGGTTGTCTACCCCATTGTCGATAGTCCTTGGATGAGTCTGGTGTAATGTGTGCCAAATAAAGGAGGCATGACTGTGATTCAAAATGACAA
The DNA here is from genome assembly GCA_005239505.1 of Nicotiana paniculata. NCBI lineage: Eukaryota > Viridiplantae > Streptophyta > Magnoliopsida > Solanales > Solanaceae > Nicotiana > Nicotiana paniculata. The sequence goes on from MDKI01040346.1 coordinate 54,964, forward strand.
AAAGAACTCGTCTCAACAAGGACGGTGATCGGGTGGAGGTTTTGCATGAACTACCTGAAGCTTAATAGTGCTATGATGCGAGGCTAGAATCCAGAGTTTAATATGTAATATACCATACATTTGAGGTGCATTAATGATAAAAATACACTTGTTATGTGCTTAATAGAGTTTATTTTATGTGTAGGTGAATTGGAGATGGAAACGGAGCTAAAGGGATGCAAATACGTCGAAAATACGCAAAAGGAGACACCCGGGCGTTAGCCGGGCGTTTGCCCCCTAAAGACTGACCCTACCTGGCATTAGGGGGGCGTTTACCCCATAAGGCCAGGCAGCCCCTGGCGTTAGGGGGGCGTTAGGGCCCAAACACCAGGCCTGCCCTGGCCTTAGGGGTGCGTTAGAGCCCAAACGCCCGAGGTTCCCAGTTCGGCCAAATCCGGGTTTTGACGAGTTTAAGTGTTTCCCGGTTGAAATAGAAGTCTCCTACACGTTTAGGGTTCGACCTAAATATATAAATAGACACCAAACAACACAACATAAGGGGATTCGAGGAGGACGGAGAAGATTCAGAAAGATTTCGAAGGATTCAACAAGAAAACACCATAGAAGCGACAAACATCGAATTCTACATCTAGTATTCATTACTTTGTATTTCAATTATGCAATTTATTTTAGTTTTGATTCTCAATAATATGAGTAACTAAATTCTTTAGTCTAGGTTTTTGGTAGAAACCGTTGGGGATGAATTCATTGTGATATTAATATATTTTGGTTGATTAATCTCTTTTTGTTCAACTACGTTCTTAGTGTAGTTGATTGAAAGGGCCCTTGATTAACTATTCCTATTTATTATGTATCTACTTGAGAGAGAGTGCATATTAAGGTAGTTTCTTGAACAAAACCACTCCCGGAGTATAGACGAAAGTCATAACCGAGGGTGTAGAGGTTAGATTAGAGATAACGATACCTCGGGTGCAATCTAAATTGCACTGTATTGTGATCTAGCTAGCGTAACTTGAGAGAGTGCGTTTAGTAAATTATCATAATTACTTGAGAGAGATTTATGATAGTTAGAGCGTTCATGATTGACAGAGATAGCCAATTAAACTATAATACATATCCAAGGAAGAATTCACCAACGGGGGAAAACCATAACCTTAGACCCTTTATTATCATCGTTTACATTATATTGTTAGTTAATTGTTAATTTATTATTTTGTTATTAGATTTAGTAAACATCACCAATTGATATTCAAAATTCTTGAGAAAAGTGATTAAGTAACAGTTTAGTATTTTATAGACTCAATTGATACATAAATTCCCTGTGGGATCGACTTTGGGCGTAATACCCCAGATTATATTTGCGGCGCCCATTTAGTCTTTCTATAAGACATAGTTGAGCGTGATCAAATTTTGGCGCCGTTGCCGGGGACTTAACGGTATTATCAATTGAGTTGAAAGAAATACAAAAATTCTGAAACATAGTCAATTTTCTTTGAAAATTTTCGTTTTCACATTGAAGGTTTAACGTTTGCTAAGTGTTGCAGTTGTATGCCTAGAAACTCATCGAGGACTGGTGAAGTAATTGAAGCCTTATCAGACCCTGAGAAA
>MDKI01010676.1:0-14903 GCA_005239505.1 Nicotiana paniculata
CCCCCCCCCCCCCAGGTTTTAAGCGTTTTAACAAGTATATTAGTACATCAAAAAATATTTCAATATCAAGTTATAAACTTCCTGAATCTGGTTCTATTATCTAAGATCAACAACATCTTAGGAGATATTAAATTATTTTAAAAGAAACTATTAACAACTTTACATCTTAAAAATCTAGAAAAATATACTTTAAATATTTTTAAAAAAAGATGATTTTTTTTCCTTCTGAAATGCCCATATTAAAAATTGGCTTTAGGCCACCAATCTTCTTGAGCCGCCCCTGCTGCTAAGTATAAGTAGAGTTGCTCATCCGCTTTCGAAGTGTGAAGTAGTGGCGGGCTCGATATGTATCATTTCAGTTCTTCCAAGGCTTGTTGGTATTTCGGGGTCCATGCAAACTTGCTCTTCTTTTTAAGCAGTGAGAAGAACCGGTGAATTCTATCAGAGGACCTCGAAATGAATCGGCCTAGGGCGGCTATGCGCCCTGTGAACCTTTGTACGACCTTAACATTATCCACGACCGTGATATCTTCGATGACCTTGATTTTATCGTGGTTGATCTCGATCCCTTGATACCATGAAGCCGAGGGACTTCCCCGAGCCGACCCTGAATGCAGACTTCTCCGGGTTGAGCTTCATGTTAAGGGTAAACAATTAAAATCGGATAATAATTAAACTTATAAGTGATTTTAAGGACATGTGATTTCACCTAATATCAATTGATAAATATGATGATTAATAATGGAAATTAACAGTAAAATAAAGCAAACCAGTAACGAAATGCAAAGCAGCTCTCGAGCTAGAACGCCCTCGAACTGACTGGTGACAAAGTTATGAAGTATGAAGCAAACTGATGAACAAGAGTGTTTAAGTGAAGAGAGTATTGTGTTGCTCTGATAATGCGAAAGTTAGATGGTTTACAAATGATTAGAATTCCCCTTTATATAGTAGAGGAATTCTACATATGGTACAATTCTAATTTCAGAAGGGAATCCCATGATTAGCTAGGTAACCGTTCTTGATTTGATCTGTTCCGAGATTTCCGCCATGATCTTCTGCCGGTCACAGATATCTCGGCTTTCTGTTACTGTGCTATCTTCGGTCTTGCTCGATGTCTGTCCCGTTTGGCCTCGATTTGGTATAGTACGGGGACAGTATTCGATCTATCATCCTCGTCTCGATTAATCAACGGAATCAGATGAACCCGATTTTAATCGTATAAAATTATGTCATTGGCGTAGTGATAATTTATCAAACACTAGTCACAAGTCACAACCTTGCTGACTTGCTCGCATCAAGTATTTATATTAAATTATTATTTTACTATTATTAGTAAGTAATAAATTAAGATATAATACATATTAATCAATTACTATAATTTAATAATAATTATATTGTGAAGATATATGTTATATTTATTGGTTTTATATAGGAAAGAGGTGGTGGTGTTTGAGGAAGAATTGTAAGAAAGTAGACCAAATGATTGCAGGCAAAGTGGCGTGGTCGCTTTATACCAAGAAGATGAGAAGAGCAAAGAGGAAAAACTTCCTTTTCACATGGCTTTGGGAGAAGCCATTTGACAACTCGAGAATTCATTCTTCCAATTAGTTTGTTCTTCATTCCACATTTTGGACTGTAAATTAATTTGTACTCCCCATGTTCACAATAAGTAAATTTTTGTTTTTTTTCTTGGGTTTAAAATAAGTAATTTTTTTAGATTTTAAGAATGAATTAATTATTTTTTTCTTACATTGTTCTTGATATTGTTCTTGGAGTAAATAGTGTTGGAGTATGTGTTAGGAGTGTTTATATGAAAAGATAGTAAAAGCTTATATGGATAATTTTATTTTTAATTAATGTTAAAAGGTAAATTTCTTAATTTGTGTGAAAATAACCAAAAAAAAGCACGGACAGGAGGGAGTATTATTCTTGTAACACTCCAATTACCCAAAACAGTCTACGAAACTTGTATACACTCTTATTTTTACAAATTTTGTAGTATGGACAAAATCTGTTTGAGAATTGATAGATCATGTGCCTTGGAACTGCATTTTCTCTTCTTCTTTTCTTCTTCTCTTTCAAGACTAACAAATTTTAGGAAAATGTCTCCAAATTTCAACCATATTATTATTACTATCTAGCTACTGGCCGAAAAACCTAGATATCCAAAGTCCTATAAAAGAAAATTAAATGTTACAGCCAAACCTTTCTATATCAACTTCGTTTGTTTCGAATATCTTTTGGCTACTATAACAATGTGTTGTTATAAAAAATATATAATATAACATAACATAAAAAATTGGTCCAAAAACATTTGACCATTATAGCGAAGTGCTATTACTGGATGAGTGTTATAATGAAGCTTGACTGGAATTTTACTATTGTATTACATCTATTGTATGACTGTAAGGTTCAAGCTGCATACAACTAAGGAGATGATCTTGGCAAGAACTATGGTAATTTGGAGGGTTATACTCTAATTATCAAGTCAATAAATATCAGAAGTTGACACTTGAAAAAAATCCAAAAAAGTTATTAATAACTAGAAAACAACACATTTACGATCATCAAATCAGTCCGAAATCGGTCAGAAATCGTGTTTTTTTAATGGATTTCCGATTAAAGAGCGTTAGTCGAAAAATACATGGTCGCAATATATTTGCGACAGAATCAGTCGAAAATTTGCGACGGATTCAGTCGCAAATTAAAAATACGGGGATATTTGAAATTAGGTCATTTGGGACCGAATCAATCACAAATTTAACGACCATTCAGTCGATGACCTGAATTAAAAAAATAAATATAAATTAAAGGTGCGACCGTGGAAAGCTTAAAAAATAAAATAAATTTTTAATTAATCATTCCGACTGAATCTATCATAAATATTGATTATTAATTAATTAAAGATATCGACATTTCTCTATTTGCGACTGATTCAGTCGCAAATATTAATTAAATTTTGTTAATTAAATTGAAGTGAACTATTCTCACTAAAGACCCCAACCTAACTTGACATACGAGATGTCGGATAAATGATATGAAAAGTTAAGGGAACCAATAGAACAAAAATTGCTACGACATGGCAAAAAGAAAATTCTCACAACAACAAAAAAGAAAAGAAAAAGAAAGAGCAGGGTTAAGACATTTAATGTTTTAAATGTTTTATCTGCATTTGTTTTGGTTTGAAGTGCAATACTGTACCTTTTGTAACAATATTCTCTGTCGTCTGCTTCTAGCAGAGATCTTTTGAATTTAAATGTGTGACCTAGAGTAATCATTCATTATCCTTCATGTTATGATAGTGAAACATGATGAGATGTGATTTCTTTATAGCCTTTTTAAACAAGAATTAATAGTGGACAAATTATGTTGCTAAACAGAAAAAATTTGTAGCTAATCCTATTTAACAACAGATTAGCGACGAAATTCGTAACTAATTTCAGTTTTTCTAGTGAGGTAAGGTTTGCATACACACTACCCTACCTAAACCTCACTTGTGAGACTACACTAAGTATGTTGTTGTCAGAGTTAGTAATAAGTTAAATTGAACCCATAACTTTCGACGCGAATACAAATTTTACGTGTAAAAATCATCAAAATTGAATAAAATAATATATATATAAAATGAACCCATAACTTTATAAATATAATAGATTCAATACTAAAAATTTTAAAAACTGAATCCATAAAGCATAAATCCTACATCCACTTTTGATTGTTGTTATAAATTTAAGTAGAGCATAATTAATGAAACAAATTCATGGTAATTACCGATTATGAAACCAAAAAAAGCTGGGAATGGAATTATTCATTCAGGTATTCCAATCCTTATGTTATGTCACGCTTTGCAGGCAGACATATTATTTTCATGGGACCAGAAAACATTCTCTGATGGTTTTGTCCCCTTTGACTACTTCTTCGCACTGTTCCTGTTTTTTCATTTTCTTTTATAATACCGCTGGAGACACCTCGCCTACTATTTTTCATCAGCATAAGTAGCATGTAATTCTATCGACTAATAATAATAATATGTTCAGTATTATCCTACATCGTAATATCAAGAGTGATAATGTATATGCAGACCTTAATCCGACCTTGTGAGGATAGAGAGACTGTTTCCAGTAGACTCTCGGCTCAGAATTTTACAACACATTTTCATACACTAATTTAAGTGCTAGCATTTTTTTTAATTGCATTTAGAACGTGTCAATTAATGTATGTGCCCGATTAGAACTTTAAGATCTGAGTAATTGAGTTAGAGAAATGATGATTTAGGTTTTAAGAAAGATGGTTGGATTAGCGCCTAAGCGATTAGCTTGATGATTAACAACTCAATTAGCTTCAACAAGAACCGGACATTTTAAAATCAGGCGTGAGAATGGTATTAATGCACACCAGGGCCAACACAATAATGATTCACAATTTGCACAATGATGCTAAATACGTAGGCGGATCCAGGATTTAGAGGTAGCGAATGTACATTTACATTCAACCAAAATTTGTGTTGTACATACGGTGTCACTACTAATATATTACTATTTTTTAAAGACATATACATGTATTCATGGAATTTTTACTGAACATTATGAGTGCTGGCGACCCCTCATTCTGTAACATAGGTTCGCCTCTGGCCGAATATATACACTCCCCTTGTAAATATGGAATGAAATTGGATCAATATCCACTTCCAATGATAAGAAAAATCTTCCAAAAAGCCATCTATTTGATGTTCATATTTTCATAGGATACTACTATTTTCTGGACTTAGATTTGGAACAAACTGCATGAAATTTGGTTGTCGTTTGGAAATGATTAAAGCTTATAATGGGTGTCAATCTTTGTCCATTTTCTTTCATTATAACCTTTATTCTTAATCACAAAAGTATATGTAACTTTTCTTTTCATATGCCCAACAAGAAATCAACAAATATGCAAAGCACGAAATCAAAAAAAGAACATGCTTTGACTTAGTATTACCCTGCAAAGAACAAGAGGTAGGACAATCTACTAAATGATGCTTTTATTTTACCATACAATATCATTTGATTAAAGTGCTTTTATTTTGCCATACAATTATCCTAGTATTGCACTCGGTGCACTAAGCTCCCGTTATGCGTGGAATCCGGAGAAAGACCGGACTACAAGAGTCTATTCAGGGACGGAGTTAAGTGCCGAGAGCGTGTTCAGCCGAACCCAATAGCTTTTGTTCGAACCCTGTATTTGTCTTAAAAAATTCATTGAATATGTACAGATTATTAATTTAGAACCCAATAGCTTAAATGATAAGAATCTCGAACTCATAAACTTGAAATCTTGAATCTGCCTCTGGTTCTATTGTACGCAGTCTTACCCTACATTTCTGTAAGAGTTTGTTTTCACGGCTCGAACACGTGACCTGCTGGTCACATGGCAGCAACTTTACCAGTTACGTCAAGGCTCTTCTTGTATTAGTAGTATCATACAAGGGTGTTAAATAAATTCAGTCATTAGAATTAACTACGTGGAGCAACATGTCTTGCTTTGGCAAAAAGGCCTAAAGAGGACATTGCTTCATTAACTTTGTAGTTGATTTTCAAAAAAAGGGAAGCAAAAACATTTCAAAACAGGACCTGTAAAATGAGCATGACATATGAAAAGAAATAGGGTAAAAATCAAAATCTTGACATTACTAGGAGTCAAATTTCTTTTTAAGAATACAGATTTACATGAAAAATGAACTAACTCTTGTTCAGTTTATTAGAAGTTACATTATTTGTTGAGTAGTTTTTGGCTATATTTGAACTGTAACGTGCTTAGTCTCGACACCACGGCCAAGTGAGAAGTAAGAATTGATGACTTTGTGATTGTAAACAACAGAAACATTGTATTCACCTAAGAAACCTCTGAAACTATAGGAACCAAACTCATCTGTTTTCCCATGTTTCTTCTTAGTTTGCCATTCTTTCAATAGCAGCTTGTCAACAACATCACCTGTCGGAAGATTCTGGAATTTTTCATCGGTAAGGCACGTTTGATAACATCCTCCTACGCTACGAGATGTCCAAAGCATGATCCCGTTCACACTTGGATGCGCGAATCCCTCTCTTAATATTTGTTCCAAGTACATCGCTTGTTCTTCGAGTCCATACATTTTACTAACATCCACTTCTGTTAGCCAAATAGGAAGCTTTAGCGTCGCCAATTTATCAAGAACAGCTCTCATAAAAGGAGGATTAGGTATAGCAAAATGACTCTCTAAACCAATTCCAGCTACAGTCACCCCGCCGTTCTTTAGTTCCTTGAACTTTTCAATGTACCTGTCTACACTGGCTTTCGAGTCACAACGTTCAACAACGTTGTACTCGTTGAGAAACAAGGTCGCCAGTGGATCTTCACGGTGTACTTTCTTGAACATATCTAAGGTAGCATTAGGTCCAAGCTTTCCTTCATAAAAATTGAAATGAAGGAGTTCATTGTTTACATCCCAATGTACAAACTCATTCCTGTATTTACTTATCACGCTTTTGATCCTGGATTTCATTGCTCGTTTCAGCTGAGGAGAGGTCATGTTTTCAAGCCAATCTTGTATATAGACAGGGTCATCCCAAAACATGTTGTGTCCTCTGGCTATAAGTTTGTTTTTACGAACGAATTCCATCATTTGATCTACTAAGGTATAGTTGAATTCATCAGGTTGTGGCTCTGTCTTATACCACTTGAGCTCATTTTCAAATACTGTCGCTTTGAATCTCTTAGCAAACCATTCCTGAAATAATATTATTTACCTTAATGTAACGAAAATTAATTTTGACAGCATAATTGCAACTACTGTACTCTTGGCAGCTCGGTGCTCTAAGCTCCCGCTATGCGCGGGATGGAGGAAGAGCCGGACCATAAGGGTCTATTGTACGCAGCCTTACCCTGCATTTCTGCAAGAGGGTGTTTCTATGACTCGAACCCGTGACCTCCTGGTCACATGGCAGCTACTATACTCTTAGCAGCTCGGTGCTCTAAGCTCCCGCTATGCGCCTGGCCGAGGAAGGGCCGGACCATAAAGGTCTATTGTACGCAGCCTTACTCTGCATTTCTGCAAGAGGGTGTTTCCATGACTCGAACCCGTGACCTCCTGGTCACATGACAAAAGCTTTACCAGTTACGCCAAAGCTCGCCTTCAACTACTGTACTCTTAGCAAATGAAGAGAAAAAAAGTAGACCTGATAAGGCAAATTTCCAAGAATTGTTTTTGATACTGCACATCCAAATGGAAATTCGGTTGAAATTTGATTTACTTTTACTGCTGCACCTGGCAATCGAAATCCATTTTCATCTACAACATGGATTGTAACAGCACGCTTCCTTTCCTGAAATGCAACAAATATATTTTCTGTTATTGCTAACACGATGTTACATATATGTAACAACAACAATAACAACAACAACAACATAAATTCAGTGTTATCCCACGGAGTGGGGTCTGGGAGAGGTAGAGTGTACGCAGACCTTATGCCTATCTTGTGAAGGTAGAGAGACTGTTTCTGATAGACCCCGACTCAAGGTAAAAGTAAAGGAAGCAGACACAATAAGTAGTAACAACGACAAAGGAAATGTTGCTTAGTTCTTGCCGTGTTTATTCCTTCAAATTGAGCTTTTCTCCATTGCTTCTCTGTGAATGGTTGTAATGAATAGCTAATAAGCTCTATCTCCACGTTCTTTCTTGTCCGATCCGAATTCTGCAAAAGATAAAAAAATTGTTTTGAAAAAAAACATGTAAGACAAAGGAAATATATACTCTTTATGTGGTTTGACCATGAGCGATATATGATGCTAAACTGAGACCGTGATATAGAGAGGGCTGTCCTTTTGTTGTCTCGAAGAGACAAAAACACTCATATGAATGGTGCTAATTCCCATGCTTTTTCTAGTCTCGTTTGGTTTCGAGAGCCTCCCTCTCCCCGTCCCTTACTCGTCTTTTGAAAACCGTCAGCCCGGATGCGTGTAATAGAGAATAGGCATGCTTGGCTTACTTGGGTCTTGAATCTACGTGTCTAGTTAGCTTGAATCAAAGCGTAAGGCAAGCCCTGGCCCGACTGATCCGAAATTACACTGGATAGGTCCAACTAAGGGGTTAAAACGCTTTCTATCAAGACGTTGTTTATTCTCATGCTCGAACCTAAAAACATGTTTGATTTTCAGGCTTATAAAAGATAACTTAACATGTATAAAGAAAATGTACCTGAAAATCCATCTGAGAAGAGGTGGAAGGTGAATCCCAACGGAAACCACCTTTGAGAAAAGACCAACATCCTTTCTTGGCTATAACACTTCCTATACATTTTGCATATGTGTTCTCTACCTTGATTGTAGCTGATATTAGGGCAGAATCTACATTTTTCACTCTCACCCAACCTGTGAAAAATACCAATTTATTACACCATATAATATATACCTATGCTTTAAAAACTAGTCCTACTTTTAGAATTTAAACTGAGTTCAGAATAATATGATGAGCAACAGCAGTATAATAAGACACAACAATAATAATTATAACAGTACAAGAAATTAAGAGGAACTTAACTGGAGAAGGAATAAAATGAGCCTGGAGATAGATTTTGCAAGGTAAAAGTAGGTGAATTAACCATATCTCCATTGATATCTTTAACCGGTTTATATTCAGGCAATTTATTCACTAGAATTCCTCCATTGTAAAGTGGCGCCTCTGGATCCGATTGACACTGTCATCAAACGGAAGAATTAACTCAAATAGCCGCTCTTTTAAACTAAAAATATCAGGCAACTGTGTATTGTCAATGTATAATCTATGTATACCGACCGGAAAAAATAAACATTGAATCTGGTTGGCTATTTGTGTAACAATCCCTTTTTTCATATAACAATAAAAATGAATTTTTTTTTGTAGTATGGCTTCTTAGAAATGCTTTATTACCTCTGTCCAAGCTGAAGAATCATAAACAGGTCCATCTGAAATACAAAGAATATGAAATGAGAATAGAAGAAATCAGAGGCGGATCGACGATTTAAATTCAATTAGTACGAAGTATTATTGCACCAATTCTTTATATAAGTATTTCAAGTATATAATAGTACGATTAAAACAAAGAGAAGAGAGAAAAAAACCATCATGTGTAGCTTGGGAAGAGGTAGCAAAGAAAATAAAAGGGAAGAGGGTCCAAAATAGTGGACTTCTCCCCCACATTAACATCAACATGTTGTTTCTCTGTTTGGTAACAACTCGCAACACTTCCTTTAAAATTTGCTATAAATAAGATTTTTAATTTATGTTAAATTTGCAACGTAAATGAAGTCTCATAAATGCATTAATTGAACTAAGATGGTTTTCTTTTTCCTGTTTCGGTACAGACTTCCTAAATTAGCATCATTATTTTGAAGAAGAGATAAATAATAGTTTTTTTCTCCTCATTTATATTCATGCTTCCATTAATTTACTTGCTAGTTATTAATTACTTGTGTCCTTCATTGGATACGAAATCTGGAATATAAATTTGAATTCCGGATTTTATTATTCATAAAAGATTTCAAGAAAATTAGCTTGATAAAAAAGACAATAATACATTGGCGTTTAAAAACTAAATAAAATGAGGGTGGATATTTGAAAAAGTTGTATAAGCTATGCTTATAATATAGTGTTGAACAATCTGACATATTTCAAAATAGAACAAGTGTCATACAATTGAGAGCAAATAAAATATTTTATAGGCCTAATGTTATAAATAGAATTTTATTTAAGATGAATGTCTATATTTTAGAGAGATTTTAGGAATTTTACTTTGTGGCTAAGTCACTCTTTTCCTATAAATAGAGGAGTCCTATTCCATTGTAATTCATCCAAAAATCAATAAGAATTCTCTCTCTCTACTTTTCTTTGCAATACTATTTTCTTCTTTTATTGTTTTATAACACGATCACGAGACTCAAACCAATTGAGTAGAAACTTTGGGATTGAGCATAATGATTGTCAATTGTTCCATGAACTTCCTTCATGATTAAATTCTGGATTTAAGGTAAGGATTTTACTTTATTTTCTCTTTTAAATTCTTGAAATTATATAATTTGATTTTAAATACAAACAAAGACAACAACTTTTGATTATAACTCTAATAGAGTTTGCAAGAAATAATAACCACCTGAAGTGATAAAATTTTTATGCCTTGCCATGATCAGATTCATGTATGGTTGTGGGCAAAGAAGTGAAAACTCGTCCCATTGAATTTGCTTCATTCTCATTCCCCTTAAGAGAATGTGAATGTATCAATGGATGTGGACGTGGCAATAGACGAAATTATAATCGTCATCATTGTGATAATGAGAATAATAAGGGTTCTCAAAATAAGCCTTCACTCTGTGAAAGTAATATTTGCCATCGATTTGACATAAAATTTTGTAAAGCAAATATAGATGATTATGGTCCATACATGATGTGAATGTGACAATATCTGATTTATGAATACGTATTCATTCTTGGAAGAATATGTAAGTGCTAGTGGTACTGAATATACCACACCCGCCTCTAAGAGGAGGTTTGAGATGATATAAGAAAATAATGTCATTATTATGGCATGAATGTTCATTGGTCACGTACCTATTGTACGCCAAAATATTTTGGCAATGTGAATACTAAAGGATAACAGTAATGCAAGAAACAGATCTTGCATATAATTTTGACAATGACCATAATTTATAACTTTCTCTAAAGTGATATTCACCATATGAATGTTGATGAATATGTGGTAGTACAAAATTAATTGAGAGCTCTGGAAGAGCCAATTGTTACTATTTTGAAGGAATACAATTGATTATCATGTCAATTTATTGTGTTGTAGTAAGTCCCAAATAAACTTATTGAGTTTCTAAAGTATTCGCGAAAGCGATTGGTTATATTGAGACTATAAATAAAGAAAAATTATATATTCTATTACTATAACTTGTAGCGGGGTAATATGTATGGTAAAGTTACCTGCTTTATTTTTCAGTTTGTACTACACAAATAAAAGAATACCACAATAAAGTGGATATTTATTGGTATAAAAACCCATATCATAATAAACGTAGGGTTTATTGATAATTGCACACGTCATGCTGTAAACCTGAACTTTATAAATATTGATAATTTATTCAATTGACATAACTAGTGTAGCCATATCAATTTAAGTATGATGTGCAAAAATAAAAGAGAATTCACATGGGTAAATATTAAAGAACTAGAAAGTTCGTTACGAATTCTCTTATATATCTTGTTCTTTAATTAATATACCAACTAAAAGTGGGATTGAATCCCATGAATGCTGAAAATATCAAAGGTGAATATGGGTCCATTCACCTGTCATGTATACCACATAAGATGCATCTATGAGATTGTTACATGTGCGATTATTATTAACCCGCAACCTGGTGGTTGCGAAGTAACTTGCTCAATAGTTTAATTTCGAGCATAATTTTCAGATTTCTATTCAAGACAGTTCATCTTGATAAATTGGTTTAGTAAAATGATTTATTGAGTGCCTCCACTTAAGAGCTAAACTGTTACTTATGAGAACAATATTATTTATATTAGTTTGATATGCATTATATACGAAAATATATTACATTCTCCCCTCACAAGTGGTTCAGGGTCAAGAACCAAATTATTTCATCTTATTGTTATTGATGTGCGGTGTATATTTTGATTAACACCATAATGCACAAAGATGGGTTTTCAAAATTGAGGAAGAAAGCTAATTTTTCTAACATGAGGGGGAAACAAGATAAACAGTTGAGAAAAAGTTACGTGAAATGAATTATCATTTCTACATCTAGATCCTCGAATAAGATAACATGAACGAGAAGTTTATAAAAAGATAAAATTCATCTACAATATATTGCAAAGCATGCCTGACGCATTTGCTGACTCAAAGAAAGTAATTATATTCTCACTACAAGTGCTCTTATTAGAATAAGTCCTGGAAGGACAAAATCTATGGTACGCTTAATGCGTATAGACAAATTGGTTTCAAATAAAATTCTTGATAAAGAAGATGAGCAAATGATCATAAAATCTTAGGAGAGATTCAGGTACCTGAAAATATGAATGAAGAGATCTCTATGTTATGTCTTTATGAAAAAAAAAAATTGAACCCGATATATGTTCGTCGACAACATCGATGATAGCACTAAGTATAGACGAGGATATTAAGTCTATTGAATACAGACACAGAAATATTGGCCTAATGGAAAAGATAAAATTCGAATATAATTGGTTTCATATAAAAGACATGAAGTTTTGGACTTGCAGTTCAAACACTCGACAGTATAAAATCAATGGTGTGTACAATCACCTTAATGTATCTTATATGTCTGGAATGACATGAAAACTTGATGTAAATCTAAAGTCTAGTTATATGGCTTATATGACTTAATATATGACAATCCCGGAAGGATATTGCTTAAAGCATATAGAATTCTTGGTCATGAAGTACTACATCCTAAGTGCAATTTGTGCACATTTATATCTTGCTATAACTATAAGCATGATAATGTGATAATGAGGATTTTCAAGGTGCAACATATTCATTGGAGTTAATATGGCTGATTGATTCACCAAATCTCTACTGATGTCAATCTTCAACAAGCTAGTGTACAAAATCAGGATGCGAAGGCTCAATGATGTGAATTGATACTCTCATCAGGGGGAGTTAATGCGTGTTGCAGTCTTTTTCCCTTACAAGGTTTTATCCCACTGGGTTTTCCTTGCAAGGTTTTTAACGAGGCAACCAAAAAGCGTATTGTTAGATATGTGCACTCTTTTTCCTTCTCTAGAATTTTTTTCCTGCTGGGTTTTAATTTAGTTAAGGTTTTAACGAGACACATTATCTGTTGAATAGACATTCGAGGGGGAGTGTTATAAATAGAATTTTATTTAAGGTGAATGTCTATATTTTAGAGAGATTTTACTTTGTGGCTAAGTCACTCTTTCCTTATAAATAGAGAGGTCCTATTCCATTGTAATTCATCCCAAAATCAATAAGAATTCTCTCTCTACTTTTATTTGCAATACTCTTTTCTTCTTTTATTGTTTTATAACACCTAATAAAATTTAGGAGTTACATTTTCCTAATATTACATAGGTTCACAAATGAGAAAACTTGGCAATAAGGATACAGATAGTTCCACAACACACAACTATTATTTATCTTTTGTATGGACCTCTAATGTACGGTACAAGTGTCATGTCAGAGTCTGTCCGATAATTTGAAAGAACCGAGTCAACCGCTTCTCAATGACCATTCAGTCGCTATGAAAATGTACTTCTGTAAATTAGTGTCAGGTGGCAAAGTCAGAAATTTTATTTAGTGTGTTCACACTTGAAATAAGTAAAAACATTCCTGATAAAGAGTGTTCAATATATATTATATACCATTAAATCTAATATTTTACTTATAAATACAGTATAACTTTTCGACGATCACCTTTAAGGCTACGTACTTCGCCAATGGACTGTCTCTGTATGTTACCCTATAAGCATTTGGTCGCGCGTGATTAGAGTAGCTACAAATGTATTATTTTTCCATGGCAACATTAGGCTGTAACAAAAACTTACCTTTGTGTAACATTATGTAGCCACTAATTTCATTTTGTTTTTGAGGCAGCTGCAGATCGCCACCAAAACCCCACTTTTGAGCTGACTGAACACTACTGATCAATTTTGGGATAGCTAACTTGTGTTTCCTTGCTGAACTTGTCATTGATATCCAATTCTGTGAGCCAAATGAGGAGCCCCACTGTAGCTAACATATCAAGAGTCGCTCTCCGTCCACGAGACCATTTCACAAGGTGAATTGAATTAGCCTCGAGTGGCGGAACTGCATGGGTTTCTATTGTTCAGCCGGGCGAACTAGGCTACCCTCACTTGACATCCACCTTCTCTGACTTTCTTGATCTTTAAAATGTCTACTCTATGCTTACATAGACCATTTAGCATTAAATAAAAGTCCTGAGTCCACTACTCATCCTCTGCTTTGGTGCACAGAGGCAAAGCCGGCGTCGGAGTCATCTGAATCTAGTACTTTCGACACGGAATACAAATTTGTGGATAAATTTACTAAAATCGCAGCAAAAAATACATATGAACCCATAATTTTAAAAGTACCAAAAACATAAAGGTTGAACCCATAGATTTTAGATCCTAAATCCACTTCTATTGGTGCACCGTCTGAAAAAAATCCCGATGTGCCATTTGGTTCAACCCTCCACTCATTGGAGTCCTATTGAAGCAGTAAGTCGTCTCTAACGTCACACTGAACAAGTTCAAAATCACTCGTGTAAATAACAAATTCATATAAGTATCCAAGATGATACCAGTAAGTGCCTTCCATCTAATCGTGGCGAAAAAATATAGCTTAGTACAGTTTTACAGCTCTACTATCAGACAACAATTGAGATTTACTCGTCCAGATAAACAAAATTCATGCTAATCAAACACGGTAACACAGTCGAGACAGCAACGGGTTCTCTGCCCAGCAGGGATGGAGCGACAGAAGCTTTGTGAGAGTTCAAGAGAAGGTGAAGGCGAGACTTGGATTGATGATAAAATAGAATCCTGGATCACGAACAGTGATTCTTGTGAACAACTATTTTTTGACCACACCCAAATTCTATATTATTTTTTGCTATAAATATTAATGTTATATCTAATCTCTAATTTTAAATTTTTATCTTACTCTTAATAGGTTCTATTTAAGAAAATTAAAAACAACAAAAATATTCACATTCTTAGAATATAAGATTTTTTCTATGTTTAAATAGAAGAAAATATCTATATACATATATATGTATATATATATATATATTATATATATATAAACAACTATTTTTTGACCACACCCAAATTCTATACTATTTTTTGCTATAAA
>ML364741.1:0-37927 GCA_005239505.1 Nicotiana paniculata
GGCGATAATACAGGCACGACTGGCGGAATTCCAGTTTAATTGCAATAAATTGCCAAAAAATGTAATTTGATAATTTCGAAGCGTTGGTTATGGATCCTTGTGTCGTATTTGTTGTCCCAGTTAAATATCATGTGATCCGATAACGGATTCGTACCAAGGCGTCCGACATTGACCATGACAGGCGCTAATACAGGCACGACTTGGCGGAATTCCAGTTTAATTGCCATAAAATGCCAAAAAATGTAAATTAATCATTTCGAAGCGTTAGTTATGGTTACTTGGGTCGTATTTGATGTCCCGGACATGTTATCCGGTACCGGCTCCGTACCAAGACGTCCGGCCTAGACCATGGCAGGTTATAATACAAGCACGACTGGGCGGAATTCAAGTTTAATTGCAAGAAAATGCCAAAAAATGTAACTTGATCATTTTGAAGAATTGGTTATGGTTCCTTGGGTTGTATTTGATTTCCCAAAAAAATATCATTCGATCCGGTACCGGCTCCATACCAAGGCGTCCGGCCTGAGCCATGGATGGCGATAATACATGCACGACTGGCGAAATTACAGTTTAATTGCCATAAAATGCAAAAACATTTAACTTGATCATTTCAAAGCGTTGGTTATGGTTCCTTGGGTCATATTTAATGTCCAAGACAAATATCATGCGACCCGGTACCGGCTTCGTACTAAGTTTTCCGGCCTGGACCATGGCAGGCGATAATACAGACACGACTGGCGGAATTTCAGTTTAATTGCCATAAAATGCCAAAAAATCTAACTAGATCATTTCGAAGCGTTGGTTATGGTTCCTTGGGTCATATTTGATATCCCGGACAAATATCATGCGATCCGGTACCTGCTCCATACCAAGGCGTCCGGCCTGGACAATGGCAGGAGATAATACATGCACGACTGACGGAATTCCAGTTTAACTGCCATAAAATGCAAAAAAAATTAACTTGATCATTTCGAAGCGTTGGTTATGGTTCCTTGGGTCGTATTTGATGTCCCGGATAAATATCATGAGATCCGGTACCGGCTCCGTACCAAGGCGCCCGGCGTGGACCATGCCAGGCGATAATACATGCACGACTAGCGGAATTCCAGTTTAATTGCCATAAAATGCCAAAAAATGTAGTTTGATCATATCGAAGCGATTGGTTATGGTTCCGTGGGTCTTATTTAACGTCTTGGAGAAATATCATGCGATCCGGTATCGGCTTTGTACCAAGGCATTTGGCCTGGACCACGGTAGGCGATAATAGAGGCACGATAGGCGGAATTCCAGTTTAATTGCCATAAAATGCCAAAAATGTAACTTGATCATTTCAAAGCATTGGTTATGGTTCCTTGGGTCGTATTTGATGTCCAGGAAAAATATCATGTGATCCGGTACTAGCTCCGTAACAAGGCGTCCGGCCTGGACCATGGCAGGCGCTAATACAGGCACGACTGGCGGAATTCCAATTTAATTGCCATAAAATGCCAAAATATGTAACTTGTTCATTTCGAAGTGTTGGTTATGGTTCCTTGGGTCATATTTAATGTGCCGGACAAATGTCATGCGACCCGGTACCGGATCCTTACCAAGGCGCCGACCTGGACCATGGCAGGCAATAATATAGGCACGATTGTCGGAATTCCTATTTAATTGCTATAAAATTCCAAAAAATGTAACTTGATCATTTCAAGGTGTTAGTTATGGTTCCTTGGGTCTTATTTTATATCTCGAACAAATATCATGCGATCCGGTACCGACTCCGTTCCAAGGCGTCCAGCCTGGACGATGGCACGCGATAATACATGCACGACTGACGGAATTCCAGTTTAATTGCCATAAAATGCCAAAAAATGTAACTTGATCATTTCGAAGCGTTCGTTATGGTTCCTTGGGTCGTATTTGATGTCCTAGAAAAATATCATGTGATCCGGTAATGGCTCGATATGGCGTCCGTCCTGGACCATGGCTGGCGATAGTACAGACACGACTAGCGGAATTCAAGTTTAATTGCCATAAAACGCCAAAAAATTTAACTTGATAATTTCGAAGCATTGGTTATGGTTCCTTGTGTCGTATTTGATGTCTCGGAAAAATATCAAGAGATTCGATACCGGCTCCGTAACAAGAAGTCCGACCTGGACCACGGCAGGTGATAATACATGCATGGCTTGCGCAATTCAAGTTTAATTGCCATAAAATGCCAAAAAATGTAACTTGATCATTTCAAAGTTTTGGTTATGGTTTCTTGGGTCATATTTAATGTTCTGGAAAAATATCATGTGACCCGGTACCGGCTCCTTACAAAGGAGTCCGGCCTGGACCATGGCAGGCAATAATATAGGCACGATTGTCGGAATTCCTATTTAATTGCTATAAAATGCCAAAAAATGTAACTTGATCATTTCAAAGCATTTGTTATGGTTTCTTGGGTCGTATTTTATGTCCCGGAAAGATATCATGCGATGCGGTACCGGCTCCGTACCAAGGCGTCCGGCCTGGACCATGGCAGGCGATAATACAGGCACAACTGGCGCAATGCCAATTTAATTGCCATAAGATACCAAAAAATGTAACTTGATTATTTCGAAGCATTGGTTATGGTTCCTTGTGTCATATTTAATGTCCCGGAAAAATATCATTCGACCCGTTACCAGCTTCGTACCAAGGCGTCCGACTTGGACCATGGCAGGCGATAATACAGGCACGGCTAGCGGAATTCCAGTTTAATTGCAATAAAATTCCAAAAACTGTAACTTGATCATTTCAAAGCATTGGTTATGAATCCTTGGGTTGTATTTGATATCCCGGAAAAATATCATGTGATTCGGTACCGGCTACGTACCAAAGCGTCCGGCCTGGATCATTGAAGGCGATAATGCAGGCACGACTTGGAAGAATTCTAGTTTAATTGCCATAAAATGCCAAAAAATCCTTTCGAAGAGTTGGTTATGGTTTCTTGGGTTGTATTTGATGTCCCGGACAAATATCATGAGATCCGATATCAGATCCGTACCAAGGCGTCCGACATGGACCATGGATGGCGATAATACAGGCACGACTGGTTGAATTCCAGTTTAATTGCCATAAAATGCCAAAAAAATGTAACTTGATCATTTCGTAGTGTTGGTTATGGTTACTTGGGTCATATTTGAGGTCCCGGACAAATATCATGTGATCCGGTACAAGCTCCGTACCGAGGCGTCCGGCCTGCACCATGGCAGACGGTAATATAGGCACGACTGGCGGAATTCCAATTTAATTGCCATAAAATGCCAAAAAATGTAACTTGATCAATACTAAGTGTTGGTTATGGTTCCTTGGGTCGTATTTGATGTCCCTGAGAAATATCATGCGATCCAGTACTGGCTCCGTAGCAAGGCGTTCGGCCTGGACCATGGCAGGTGATAATACAGGCACGATTGGCCGAATTCAAGTTTAATTGCTATAAAATGCCAAAAAATGTAACTTGATCATTTAGAAGCATTGGTTATGGTTCTTTGGGTCGTATTTGATGTCCCGGAAAAAGATCATGCGATCCAGTACCAAGACGTCCGGACTGGACCATGGCAGGCGTTAATACATGCACGACTTGCATAATTCCAGTTTAATTGCCATAAAATGCCAAAAAATGTAATTTAATCATTTCGAAGCGTTGGTTATGGTTCCTTGTGTCATATATGATGTCTCGGACAAATATCATGAGATTTGGTATCATGACCTGGACCATGGAATGCGATAATACAGGCATGACTAGCGGATTTCAAGTTTAATTGCCAAAAAATGCCAAAAAATGTAACTTGATCATTTCGAAGCGTTGGTTATGGTTCCTTGGGTCATATTTCATTTCACGAACAATGTCACGCGACCCGGTACTGGCTCCGTACCAAGGCGTCCGGCCAGGACCATGGCAGGTGATAATACAGGCTCTTTGACTCTCTTTTCAAAGTTCTTTTCATCTTTCCCCCGCGGTAGTTGTTCGCTATCGGTGTCTCGCCCGTATTTAGCCTTGGACGGAATTTCCAATTTTATTGTCGTAAAATACCAAAAAATGTAATTGATCACTTCGAGGCGTTGGTTATGGTTCCTTGTGTCGTATTTGATGTCTCGGACAAAGATCATGAGATTTGGTACTAGCTCCGTACCAAGGAGTCCGACCTGGACCATGGCAGGCGATAATACAGGCATGACTGGCGGAATTAAAGTTTAAATGCCAAAATATGTAACTTGATCATTTCGAAGCGTTGGTTATGGTTCCTTGGGTCATAATTTATGTCCCGGACAAATATCATGCGATTCGGTACCGACTACGTACCACAGCGTCCGGCCTGGACCATGGCAGGCGATAATACAGGCACGACTGACGGAATTCAAGTTTAATTGCCATAAAAAGACAAAAAAATGTAAATTGACCATTTCGAAGAGTTCGTTATGGTTCCTTCGGTTTTATTTGATGTCCCAAAAAAACATCATGCGATCCGGTATCGGCTCCATACCAAGGCGTCCGGCCTAGACCATGGATGGCGATAATACAGGCACGACTAGAAGAATTCTAGTTTAATAGCCATAAAATGCCAAAAGATTAAACTTTATAATTTCGAAGCATTGGTTATGGTTCCTTGGGTTGTATTTGATTTCCCGGACAAATATCATGTTATCCGGTACCGGCTCTGTACCAAGGCGTCCAGTCTGGACTATGGCAGGCGATAATACATGCACGAGTGGTGGAATTCAAGTTTAATTATGATAAAATGCAAAAAAAATGTAACTTGATCATTTCGAACCGTTGGTTATGGTTCCTTGTGTCGTATTTTTTGTCTCGGAGAAATATCATGCTATCTAGTAGCGGCTCCGTACCAAGGCGTCCGGCATGGACTATGGCAGGCGATTATACAGGCACGGCTGGTTCTGGTTCCTCGGGTCGTATTTGATGTCCCGGACAAATATCATGCAATTCAGTACCGGTAAAATACCAAGGCATCCGGCCTGGACCATGGCAGGAGACAATACAGGCACGACTTGGCGAAATTCCAGTTTAATTGCCTTAAAACTCCAAAAAATGTAACTTGATCGTTTCGAAGAGTTGGTTATGGTTTCTTGGGTTGTGTTTGATGTCCCGGACAAATATCATGCGGTTCGGTACCGGCTCCGTACCAAGGTGTCCGTCCTGAACCATGGCATGCGATAATATAGGCACGACTGGCGAAATTCCAGTTTAATTGCCATAAAATGCAAAGAAATGTAACTTGATCATTTCGAAGCATTGGTTATGGTTACTTGTGTTGTATTTGATGTCCCGGAGAAATATCATGCGATTCGGTATCGTCTCCATACCAAGGCATCCGGCCTGGACCATCGCAGGCGATAATAGAGGCACGACTGGCAAAATTCAAATTTAATTGCCATAAAATGCCATAAAATGTAACTTGATCATTTCCAACCGTTGGTTATGGCTCCTTGGGTCGTATTTTATGTCACGGATAAATATCATGCAACCCGGTACCATCTCCGTACCAAGGCGTCTGGACTGGACCATGGCAGGCGATAATAGAGGCACGACTGGCGGAATTTCAGTTTAATTGCCATAAAATGCCAAAAAAATGTAATTTGATAATTTCGAAGCGTTGGTTATGGTTCCTTGGGTCGTATTTGATGACCTGGATAAATATCATGCTATCCAGTAACGGCTACGTATTAAGGCGTCCGGTCTGGACCATGGCCGGCGATAATACAGGCACGACTTGAAAAATTCCAAATTAATTTCCATAAAATGCCAAAAAATGTAACTTGATAATTTCGAAGAGTTGGTTCTGATTCCTTGTGTTGTATTTGATGTCCTAGAAAAATATCATATGATCCGGTATCGGCTCCGTACCAAGGCGTCCGGCCCTGACCATGGCAGGCGATAATACAGGTACGACTGGCAGAATTCCAATTTAATTACTGTAAAATACCAAAAAATGTAACTTGATCATTTCGAAGCATTAGTTATGGTTCCTTGGGTGGTATTTGATGTCCCAGACAAATATCATGCGATCCAGTACCAGCTCCGTACCAAGGCGTCCGGCCAAGACCATGGAAGGCGATATTACAGGCAGGACTAGCGGAATTCCAGTTTAACTGCCATCAATTTCCAAACAAATGTAACTTGATCATTTCGAAACATTAGTTATGGTTCCTTGGGTGGTATTTGATGTCCCAGACAAATATCATGCGATCCAGTACCAGCTCCGTACCAAGGCGTCCGGCCAAGACCATGGAAGGCGATATTACAGGCAGGACTAGCGGAATTCCAGTTTAACTGCCATAAATTTCCAAACAAATGTAACTTGATCATTTTGAAGAGTTGGTTATGGTTACTTGGGTCGTATTTAATATTCCGGACAAATATCATGTGATCCGGTACCGGCTCTATACCAAGGTATCCGGCCTGAACCATGGATGGTGATAATACAGGCACGACTGGCTGAATTCCAGTTCAATTGCCATAAAATGTAACTTGATCATTTTGAAGCGTTTGTTATGGTTACTTGGGTCGTATTTGATTTCCCGGACAAGTATCATGCTATCCGGTACCGGCTCCGTACCAAGGCGTCCGACCTGGACCATGGTAGGCAATAATACAGGCACGACTAGCGGAATTCCAGTTTAATTGCCATAAAATGCCAAAAAATGTAACTTGATCATTTCGAAGCGTTGGTTATGGTTCCTTGGGTCATATTTGAAGTCCCGATCAAATATCATGTGATCCGGTACCGGCTTCATACCAAGGCGCCCGACCTGGACCATGGCAGGTGATAATACAGGCACGACTAGCGGAATTCCAGTTTAATTGCCATAAAATGCCAAAACATGTAACTTGATCATTTGCAAGCATTGGTTATGGTTCCTTGTGTTGTATTTGATGTCCCAGAAAAATATCTCGCGATCCGGTACCGGCTCTGTACCAAGGCGTCCGGCCTGGACCATGGCAGGCGATAATAGAGGCACGACTGACGGAATTCCAGTTTAATTGCCATAAAATGCCAAAAAATGTAACTTGATCATTTCAGAGCGTTGGTTATGGTTCCTTGGGTCGTATTTGATGTCCCAGAGAAATATCATGCGATCCGGTACCAGCTTCGTACCAAGGCGTCCGGCCTGGACCATGGCAAGCGATATTACATGCACGACTAGCGGAATTCAAGTTTAATTGCCATAAAATGCCAAATAATGTAACTTGATCATTTCGAAGAGTTGGTTATGGTTACTTGGGTCGTATTTGATGTCCCGGACAAATATCATGCGATCCGGTATCGACTCCATACCAAGGTGTTCGGCCTGGACATGGATAGCGATAATACAGGCACGACTGGCGTAATTCCAGTTTTATTCCCATAAAATGTAACTTGATCATTTCGAAGCATTGGTTATGGTCCCTTGGGTCATATTTGATGTCCCAAACAAATATCTTGCAATCTGGTACTGGCTCCATACCGAGGCGTCCGGCCTGAACCCTGGCAGGCGATAATACAGGCATGACTAGCAAAATTCCAGTTTAATTGCCATAAAATGCCAAAACATGTAACTTGATAATTTTGAAGCATTGGTTATGGTTCCTTGGGTCATATTTGATGTCCCGGAGAAATATCATGCAATCCAGAACCGGCTCCATACCAAGGCGTCCGGCCTAGACCACGACAGGCGCTAATACAAGCACGACTGGCGAAATTCCAGTTTAATTTCCATAAAATGCCAAAAAATGTAACTTGACCATTTCGAAGAGTTTGTTATGGTTACTTGGGTTTTATTTGGTGTCCCAGAAAAATTATGATGCGATCCGGTATCGACTACATACTAAGGCGTCCAGCCTGGAACATAGATGGCGATAATACAGGCACGACTAGCGAAATTCTAGTTTAATAGCCATAAAATGCCAAAAGATGTAACTTGATCATTAAGAAGCATTGGTTATGGTTCCTTGGGTCATATTTGATGTCCCGAAAAAATATCATGCTATCCGGTACCGACTCGGTACCAAGGCGTCCAGTCTGGACTATGGCAGGCGATAATACAGGAACGGCTGGGGAAATTCCAGTTTAATTGCCATAAAATTCCAAAAAATGTAACTTGATCATTTTGAAGCATTGGTTATGGTTCCTTGGGTCGTATTTGATGTCTCGGAAAAATATCATGCGACTCAGTACCGGCTACGTACCAAGGCGTACGGCCTGGACCATGGCAGGCGACAATACAGGCACGACTTGGCGGAATTCCAGTTTAATTGCCATAAAATTCCAAAATATGTAACTTGATCGTTTCGAAGAGTTAGTTATGGTTTCTTGGTTTGTATTTGATTTCTTAGAAAAATATCATGCATTTCGGTACCGGATCCGTACCAAGGTGTCCGGCCTGGACCATGGCACGCGATAATATAGGCACGACTGGCGGAATTCCAGTTTAATTGCCATAAAATGCAAAAAAATGTAACTTGATCATTTCGAAGCGTTGGTTCTGGTTACTTGTGTTGTATTTGATGTCACAGACAAATATCATCCGATTCGGTATCGGTTCCATACCAAGGCATCCGGCCTGGACCATCGAAGGCGATAATAGAGGCACGAGTGGCAAAATTCCAATTTAATTTCCATAAAATGCCAAAAAATGTAACTTGATCATTTCCAAGCGTTGGTTACGGTTCCTTGGGTCATATTTGATGTCCCAGAGAAATATCATGCAATCAGGTACCGGCTCCGTACCAAGGCATCTGGACTGGACCATGGCAGGCGATAATAGAGGCACGACTGGCGGAATTCCAGTTTAATTGCCATAAAATTAAAAAAAATGTAATTTCATCATTTCGAAGAGTTGGTTATGGTTCCTTGGGTCGTATTTGATGACCTGGATAAATATAATGCTATCCAGTACAAGCTCCATATTAAGGCGTCCGGTCTGGACCATGGCAGGCGATAATACAGGCACGACTTGCGAAATTCCAGTTTAATTGCCATAAAATGCCAAAAAATATAATTTGTTCAATTCGAAGCGTTGGTTATGATTCCTCGGGTCGTATTTGATGTCTCGGAAAAATATCATGCGACTCAGTACCGGCTACGTACCAAGGCGTCCGGCCTGGACCATGTCAGGCGATATTACAAGCACGACTAACCGAATTCAAGTTTAATTGCCATAAAATGCCAAACAAATGTAAATTGATCATTTAGAAGAGTTGGTTATGGTTAATTGGGTCGTATTTGATGTCCCGGAAAAATATCATGCGATCCGGTACCCGCTCCGTACCAAGGTGTCCGGCCTGAACCATGGATGGTGATAATACATGCACGACTGGCTGATTCCAGTTTAATTGCCATAAAATGTAAGTTGATCATTTCGAAGCGTTGGTTATGGTTCCTTGGGTCGTATTTGATGTCCCGGAAAAATATCATGTGATCCGGTACTGGCTCCATACCAAGATGTCCGGCCTGGACCATGGATGGTGATAATACAGGCACGACTAGCAGAATTCCAGTTTAATTGCCATAAAATTTAACTTGATCATTTCGAAGCGTTGGTTATGGTTACTTGGATCGTATTTGATCTGCCGGACAAGTATCAGGCTATTCTGTACTGGCACCGTACCAAGGCGTCCGGTCTGGACCATGGCTGGCGATAATAGAGGCACGACTGACGGAATTCCAGTTTAATTGCCATAAAATTTAACTTGATCATTTCAGAGCGTTGGTTATGGTTCCTTGGGTCGTATTTGATGTCCCAGAGAAATATCATGCGATCCGGTACCAGCTTCGTACCAAGGCGTCCGGCCTGGACTATGGCAGGCGATAATACAGGCACGGCTGGTGGAATTCCAGTTTAATTGAAATAAAATTCCAAAAAATGTAACTTCATCATTTCAATGCGTTGGTTATGAATCCTTGGATTTTATTTGATTTCACAGACAAATATCATCCGATTCGGTACCGGCTACGTACCAAGGCGTCTGGTCTGGATCATGGAAGGCGATAATGCAGGCAAGACTTGGCGGAATTCTAGTTTAATTTCCATAAAATGCTAAAAAATACTTTCGAAGAGTTGGTTATGGTTTCTTAGGTTGTATGTGATGTCCCAAACAAATATCATGCGATCCGGTACCAGATCCGTACTAAGGCATCCGGCATGGACCATGGATGGCAATAATACAAGCACGACTGGCTGAATTCCAGTTTTATTGCCATAAAATGCCAAAAAATGTAACTTGACCATTTCATAGTGTTGGTTATGGTTCCTTGGGTCATATTTGATGTCCCGAACAAATATCATGCGATCCGGTACAGGCTGCATACCGAGGCGTCCGTCCTGGACCATGGAAGGCGATAATTCAAGCACGACTGGCGAAATTCAAATTTAATTGCCATAAATGCCAAACATGTAACTTGATCATTTTGTTGTGTTGGTTATGTTTCCTTGGGTCGTATTTGATTTTCCTGAGAAATATCATGTGATCCGGTACCGGCTCCGTAGCAAGGCGTCCTGCCTGGACCATGGTAGGTGATAACAGAGGCACGACTGACGGAATTCCAGTTTAATTGCCATAAATTGCCAAAAAATTTAACTTGATCATTTTGAAGCATTGGTTATGGTTCCTTGGGTCGTATTTTAAGTCCACGACAAATGTCTTGCAATCCGGTATCGTCTCCATATCAAGGCGTCCGACCTGGACCATGGAAGGCGCTAATACAAGCACGACTGGCGGAATTCCAGTTTAATTTCCATAAAATGCCAAAAATATGTAACTTGATCATTTCAGAGTGTCAGTTATGGTTCCGTGGGTTGTATCTGATGTCATGGAAAAATATCATGCGATCCGGCACCAGCTCTGTACCAAGGTGTCCGACCTGGACCATGGCAGGCGATAATAGAGGCACGACTGACAGAATTCTTGTTTAATTGCCATAAAATGCCAAAAAATATAACTTGATCATTTCGAAGCGTTGGTTATGGTTCCTTGGGTCTTATTTGAAGTCCAGGACAAATATTATGCGATCCGGTACCGATTCCGTCCCAAGGCGTCCGGCCTGGACCATGGCAGGCGCTAATACAGGCACGACTGGTGGAATTCCAGTTTAATTGCCATAAAATGCCAAAAAATGTAACTTGATCATTTCGAAGCGTATGTTATGGTTACTTGGGCCGTATTTAATGTCCCGGACAAATATCATACGACCCGGTACCGGCTCCGTACCAAGGTGTCCGGCCTGGACCATAGTAGGCGATAATACAGGCACGACTGGAAGAATTCCACTATAATTGCCGTAAAATGCTAAAAAATGTAACTTGATCACTTCAAAGCGTTGGTTATGGTTCCTTGGGTCATATTTCATATCCCGGACAATATCATGCGACCCGGTACCGGCTCTTTACCAAGGCGTCTGGCCGGTACCATGGCACGCGTTAATAAAAGGCACGACTATCGGGATTCCAGTTTAATTTCCATAAAATGCTAAAAATATGTAACTTGATTATTTGAGAGCATTGGGTATGGTTCCGTGGATCGTATTTGATGTCCTGGAGAAAGATCATACGATCCGGTACCAGCTACATACCACGGCGTCCGTCCTCGACCATGGCAGGCGATAATACAGGCACGACTGGCGGAATTCCAGTTTAATTGCCATATAATGCAAAAAAATGTAACTTGATCATTTCGAAGCGTTGGTTATGGTTTCTTGGGTCGTATTTGATGTCCACGACAAATATCATGTGACCCGGTACCAGCTACGTACCAAGGCGTCCGGCCTGTACCATGGCAGGCGATAATACATGCACGACTGTCGGAATTCCAGTTTAATTGCCATAAAATGCCAAAAATATGTAACTTGATCATTTCAGAGCGTTAGTTATGGTTCCGGGGGTCATATTTGATGTCCCGAAAAAATATCATGCGACCTGGTCCCGACTCCGTACCAAGGCGTCCGGCCTGGACCATCGCAGGCGATAATAAAGGCACGACTGACGGAATTCCAGTTTAATTGCCATAAAATGCAAAAAAATATAATTTGATCATTTCGAAGCGTTGGTTATGGTTCCTTGGGTCGTATTTTATGTCCAGGACAAATATCATGTGATCCGGTACCAGCTCCGTACCAAGGCGCCCGACCTGGACCATGGTAGGCGCTAATACAGGAACGACTAGCGGAATTCCAGTTTAATTGCCATAAAATGCTAAAAAATGTAACTTGATCATTTCAGAGCGTTAGTTATGGTTCCCGGGGTCATATTTGATGTCCCGAAAAAATATCATGCGACCCGGTACCGGCTCTGTACCAAGGCGTCCGGCCTAGACCATAGCAGGTGATAATACAGGCACGACTGGCAGAATTCCACTATAATTGCCGTAAAATGCCAAAAAATGTAACTTGATCATTTAAAAGCATTGGTTATGGTTCCTTGGGTCATATTTCATATCCCGGACAATATCATGTGACCCGGTACCGGATCCGTATAAAGGCGTCCGGCTTGTACCCTGGCACTCGATAATAAAAGACACGACTATCGGAATTCCAGTTTAATTTCCATAAAATGCCAAAAATATGTAACTTGATCATTTCAGAGAGTTGGATGTGGTTCCGTGGGTACTATTTGATGTCCCAAACAAATATCATGTAATCCGGTACCGGATCCGTACCAAGGCATCCGACCTGGACCGTGGATGGCGATAATATAGGCACGACTGGCTGAATTCCAGTTTAATTGCCATAAAATGCCAAAAATGTAACTTGATCATTTTGTAGCATTGGTCATGGTTCCTTGGGTCGTATCTGATGTCCCATAGAAATATCATGTGATTCGGTACCGGCTCCGTACCAAGGCATCCGACCTGGACTATGGCAGGCAATAATACAGGCACGGCTGGCGGATATCCAGTTTAATTGCCATAAAATTCCAATAAATGTAACTTGGGTTGTATTTGATTTCCTGGAAAAATATCATGCGATTCGGTACCGTCTACGTACCAAGGCGTCTGGCCTGGACTGTAGAAGGCGATAACGTAGGCACGACTTGGCGGAATTCTAGTTTAATTTCCATAAAATGCGAAAAAATGTAACTTGATCCTTTCGAAGAGTTGGTTATGGTTTCTTGGGTTGTATTGATGTCCCGGAAAAATATCATGCAATCCGGTACTAGATCCATACCAAGGCGTCCGGCCTGGACCATGGATGGCGATAATACAGGCACGACTGGCTGAATTCCTGTTTAATTGCCACAAAATGCCAAAAAATGTAACTTAATATTTTCGTAGCATTGGTTATGGTTCCTTGGGTAATTATTGATGTCCCGGACAAATATCAAGCGATCCGGTATTGGCTCCGTACCAAGGCGTCCGGACTGGAACATGGCAGACAATAATACATGCACGACTGGCAGAATTCCAGTTTAAAGACCATAAAATGCCAAATAATGTAACTTGATTATTTCGAAGCGTTGGTTATTGTTCATTGGGTCGTATTTGATGTCCCAGAAAAATATCAAGTGATCCGGTACCGGCTGCGTACCAAGGCGTCCGGCCTGGACCTTGGCAGGCGATAATACAGGCATGACTGGCGGAATTCCAGTTTAGCTTCCATAAAATGCCAAAAAATGTAACTTGATCATTTTGAAGCGTTGGTTATGGTTCCTTGCTTCGAATTTGATGTCTCGGTAAATATCATAAGATTTATTACCGGCTCCGTACCATGGAGTCCGACCTGTACCATGGCGGGCGATAATACAGGCATGACTGGCGGAATTCAAGTATAATTGCCATAAAATGCCAAAAAATATAACTTGATCATTTTGAAGCGTTGGTTATGGTTCCTTGGGTCGTATTTGATGTCCTGGACAAATATCATGCGACCCAGTACCGCCTCCATACCAAGGCGTCCGGCCTGGACCATGGCAGGCGATAATACAGGCACGACTGGCGGAATTCCAGTTTAATTGCCATAAAATGCCAAAAAATGTAACTTGATCATTTCAAAGCATTGGTTATGGTTCCTTGGGTCGTATTTGACGTTTCGGAGAAATATCATGTGATCCGGTACCGGCTCCGTACCAAGGCATCCGGCCTGGACCATGGCAGGCGATAATATATGCACGACTGACGGAATTCTAGTTTAAATGCCATAAAATGCCAAAAAATGTAATTTAATCATTTCAAAGCGTTGCTTATGGTTCCTTGGGTCGTATTTGATTTCCTAGAGAAATATCAAGTGATCCGGTACCGGCTCCTTACCAAGGCGTCCGGTCTGGACCATGGCAGGCGATAATACAGGCACGACTGGCGGAATTCCAGTTTAATTGCCATAAAATGCCAAAAAATGTAACTTGATCCTTTCTAAAAGTTGCTTATGGTTTCTTGGGTTGTATTTGATGTCCCGAACAAATATCATGTGATCCAGTACCGATTCCGTACCAAGGCGTCCGACCTGGACCGTGGATGGCGATAATATAGGCATGACTGGCTGAATTCCAGTTTAATTTCAATAAAATGCGAAAAAATGTAAGTTGATCATTTCGTAGCATTGTCATGGTTCCTTGGGTCATATTTGATGTCCCGGACAAATATCATGCGATCCGATACATGCTCCGTACCAAGGCGTCCGGCCTGGACCATGGCAGGCGATAATACAGGCACGACTAGCGGAATTCGAATTTAATTGCCATAAAATGCCAAAAAATGTAACTTGATCATTTCGAAGCGTTGGTTATGGTTCTTTGGGTCGTATTTGATGTCCCGGAGAAATATCATGCGATTCGGTACCGGCTACGTACCAAGGCATCCGGCTTGGACCATGGCAGGCGATAATACAAGCACGATTGGCGGAATTCCAGTTTAATTGCCATAAAATCCCAAATAATGTAACTTGATCATTTCGAAACGTTGGTTATTGTTCCTTGGGTTGTATTTGATTTCCCAGAAAAATATCATGTGATCCGGTACCGGCTCCGTACTAAGGCGTCCGGCCTGGACCATGGCAGGCGCTATTACACGCACGACTGGCGGAATTCCAGTTTAATTGCCATAAAATGCCAAAAAATGTAACTTGATCATTTTGAAGTGTTGGTTATGGTTCCTTGGTTCAAATTTGATTTCTCGGTAAATATCATGAGATTTGGTACCGGCTCCGTACCAAGGAGTCCGACCTGGACCATGGCGGGCGATAATACAGGCATGACTGGCGGAATTCAAGTATAATTGCCATAAAATACAAAAAAATATAACTTGATCATTTTGAAGTGTCGGTTATGGTTCCTTGGGTCGCATTTGATTTCCCGGACAAATATTATGCGACCCAGTACCGGCTCCTTACCAAGGCGTCCGGCCCGGACCATGGCAGGCGATAATACAGGCACGACTGGCGGAATTCCAGTTTAATTGCCATAAAATGCCAAAAAAATGTAACTTGATCATTTCAAAGCATTAGTTATGGTTCCTTGGGTCGGATTTGACGTTACAGAGAAATATCATGTGATCCGGTACCGGCTCCGTACCAAGGCGTCCGGCCTGGACTATGGCAGGCGATAATATATGCACGAGTGACGGAATTCCAGTTTTAATGCCATAAAATGCCAAAAAATGTAATTTAATCATTTCAAAGCGTTGGTTATGGTTCCTTGGGTCGTATTTGATGTCCTAGGGAAATATCAAGTGATCTGGTACTGGCTCCTTATCAAGGCGTCCGGTCTGGACCATGGCAAGCGATAATACATGCACGACTGGCGGAATTCTAGTTTAATTTCAATAAAATGCGAAAAAATGTAACTTGATCATTTCGTAGCATTTTCATGGTTCCTTGGGTCATATTTGATGTCCCAGAAAAATATCATGTGATCCGATACAGGCTCCGTACCAAGGCGTCCGGCCTGGACCATGGCAGGCGATAATACAGGCTCGAGTGGGGGAATTCGAATTTAATTGCCATAAAATGCCAAAAAATGTAACTTGATCATTTCGAAGCGTTGGTTATGGTTCCTTGGGTCGTATTTGATGTCCTGGAGAAATATCATGTGATTCGGTACCGGCTACGTACCAAGGCATTCGGCCTGGACCATGGCAGGCGATAATACAAGCACGATTGGCGGAATTCCAGTTTGATTGCCATAAAATGCCAAATAATGTAACTTGATCATTTCGAAGCGTTGGTTATTGTTTCTTGGGTTGTATTTAATGTCCCGGACAAATATCATGTGATCCGGTACCGGCTCCGTACCAAGGCATCCGGCCTGGACCATGGCAGGCAATATTACAGGCACGACTGGCGGAATTCTAGTTTAATTGCCATAAAATGCCAAAAAATGTAACTTGATCATTTTGAAGTGTTGGTTATCTTTCCTTGGTTCGAATTTAATTTCTCGGTAAATATCATGAGATTTGGTACCGGCTCCGTACCAAGGAGTCCGACCTGGACCATGGCGGGCGATAATACAGGCATGACTGGGGGAATTCAAGTATAATTGCCATAAAATACCAAAAAATATAACTTGATCATTTTGAAGCGTTGGTTATGGTTCCTTGGGTCGTATTCGATGTCCCGGACAAATATTATGCGACCCAGTACCGACTCCGTACCAAGGCGTCCGGCCTGGACCATGGCAGGCGCTATTACAGGCACGACTGGCGGAATTCCAGTTTAATTGCCATAAAATGCAAAAAAATGTAACTGTATCATTTTGAAGCGTTGGTTATGGTTCCTTGGTTCGAATTTGATTTCTTGGTAAATATCATGAGATTTGGTACAGGCTCTGTACCAAGGAGTCGACCTGGACTATGGCGGGCAATAATATAGGCATGACTGGCGGAATTCAAGTATAATTGCCATAAAATACCAAAAAAAATAACTTGATCATTTTGAAGTATTGGTTATGGTTCCTTGGGTCGTATTTGATGTCCCACACAAATATTATGCGACCCAGTACCGGGTCCATACCAAGGCGTCCGGCCTGGACCATGGCAGGTGATAATACATGCACGATTGGCGGAATTCCAGTTTAATTGCCATAAAATACGAAAAAATGTAACTTGATAATTTCAAAACATTGGTTATGGTTCCTTGGGTCGTATTTGACGTTCCGGAGAAATATCATGTGATCCGGTACCGGCTCCGTACCAAGGCGTCCGGCCTGGACTATGGCAGGCGATAATATATGCACGACTGACGGTATTCTAGTTTAAATGCCATAAAATGCCAAAAAATGTAATTTATTCATTTCAAAGCGTTGGTTATGGTTCCTTGGGTCATATTTGATGTCTCGGACAAATATCATGCAATTCAGTACCGGCTACGAACCACGGCGTCCGGTCTGAACCATGGCAGGCGATAATACAGGCACGACAGGCGGAATTCCAATTTAATTGCCATAAAATGCCAAAAAATGTAACTTGATCCTTTCGAAAAGTTGGTTATGGTTTTTTGGGTTGTATATTATGTCCCGAACAAATATCAAGTGATACGGTACCGGATCCATACCAAGGCATCCGACCTGGACCGTGGATAGCGATAATATCAGCACGGCTGGCTCAATTCCAGTTTAATTGCCATAAAATGCCAAAAATGTAACTTGGTCATTTCATAGCGTTGGTCATGGTTCCTTGGGTCATATTTGATGTCCCGGACAAATATCATGCGATCCAATACAGGCTCCGTACCAAGACGTCCGGCCTGGACCATGGCAGGCGATAATACAGGCATGACTGGCGGAATTCGAATTTAATGGCCATAAAATGCAAAAAATGTAACTTGATCATTTCGAAGCGTTGGTTATGGTTCCTTGGTCGTATTTGATGTCGCGGAGAAATATCATACGATCTGGTACCGGCTCCGTACCAAGGCGTCCGGCCTGGACCATGGCAGGCGATAATACAGGCACGACTCGCGGAATTCCAGTTTAATTGCCATAAAATGCCAAAATATGTAACTTGATCATTTCAAAGCATTGGTTATGGTTCCTTGGGTCATATTTAACCTTACGGAGAAACATCATGTGATCCGGTACCGGCTGCATACCAAGGCGTCCAGACTAGACCATGGCAGGCGATAATACATACACGACTCACAGAATTCTAGTTTAATTGCCATAAAATGCAAAAAAATGTAACTTGATCATTTCGAAGCGTTGGTTATGGTTCCTTGGGTCGTATTTGATGTCCCATAGAAATATCATGTGATCCGGTACGGGCTCCTTACCAAGGCATCCTTCGTGGACCATGGCAGGCGATAATACTGGCACGACTGGCGGAAATCCAAGTTAATTGCCATAAAATGACAAAAAATGTAAATTTATCATTTTGAAGCTTTGGTTACGGTTCCTGGTGTTGTATTTGATGTCTTAGACAAATATCATGAGATTTGGTACCGGCTCCGTACCGAGGAGTCCGACCTGGACCATGACAAGCGATAATACATGCATGACTGGCGAAATTCAAGTTTAATTACCATAAAATGCCAAAAAAGTAACTTGACCATTTCGAAGTGTTGGTTATGGTTCCTTGGGTCATATTTGATGTCCCGGACAAATATCATGCGATTCAGTACCGGCTACGAACCACGGCGTCCGGCCTGGACCATGGCAGGCGATAATATAGGCACGACTAATGAAATTCTAGTTTAATTGCCATAAAATGCCAAAAAATGTAACTTAACCATTTCGAAGAGTTGGTTATGGTTCCTTGGGTTGAATTTGTTGTCCGGAAAAATATCATGCGATCCGGTATCGGCTCCATACCAAGGCGTTAGGCCTAGACAATGGCAGGCTATAATACAGGCACGACTGGCGGAATTCCAGTTTAATTGCCATAAAATGCCAAAAAAAGTAACTTGATCATTTCGAAGCGTTGGTTATGGTTCCTTGGGTCGTATTTGATGTCCTGGTCAAATATCATGTGACCCGGTACCGGCTCCGTACCAAGGCGTCCGACCTTGACCATGGCAGGCGATAATACAGGCACGATTGATGAAATTCTAGTTTAATTGCCGTAAAATGCCAAAAAAATGTAACTTGATCATTTCGAAGCGGTTTTTATGGTTACTTGGGTCGAATTTGATGTCCCGGACCAATACCATGCTATCCGGTACCGGCTCCGTAGCAAGGCGTCCGGCCTAGACCATGGCAGGCTATAATACAGGCACGACTGGCGGAATTCAAGTTTAATTGCCATAAAATGCCAAAAAATGTAACTTAATCATTTCGAAGCGTTGGTTTTGGTTTATTGGGTCATATTTGATGTCCCGGTCAAATATTATTTACCCTATACAGGCTCCGTACCAAGGCGTCCGTCCTGGACCATGACAGGCGGTAATACAGGCGCGACTGATGAAATTCTAGTTTAATTGCCATAAAATGCCAAAAAAATGTAACTTGATCATTTCGAAGCGTTGGTTATGACTTGGGTCGTATTGATGTCCCGGAAAAATACCATGCTATCCCATACCGGCTCCGTACCAAAGCGTCCGACCTAGACCATGGCAGGCTATAATAAAGGCACGACTGGCAGAATTCCAGTTTAATTGCCATAAAATGCCAAAAAATGTAACTTGATCATTTCGAAGCGTTGGTTATGGTTTCTTGGGTCATATTTGATGTCCCGGTCAAATATCTTGTGATCCGGTACTGGCTTGGTACCAAGGCGTCCGGCCTGGACCATGGTAGGCGATAATAGATGCACGACTCGCGGAATTCCATTTTAATTGTCATAAAATGCCAAAAATTGTAACTTGATTATTTCGAAGCGTTGGTTATGGTTACTTGGGTAATATTTGATATCCCGGACAAATATCATCCGACCCGGTACCGGTTTCGTACCAAGGCGTCCGGCCTGAACCATGGCAGGCGATAATACTAGCACGACTGTCGGAATTCCAATTTAATTGCCATAAAATGCCAAAAAAAGTAACTTGATCATTTCGAAGCGTTGGTTATGGTTACTTGGGTCATATTTGATATCCCGGACAAATATAATGCGATCCGGTACCGGCACCGTACCAAGGCATCCGGCCTAGACCATGGCAGGTGATAATACAGGCACGACTGGCGGAATTTCAGTTTAATTGGCATAAAATACCAGAAAATGTAACTTGATCATTTTGAAGCGTTGGTTATTGTTCTGTGTGTTGTATTTGATGTCCCGAACAAATATCATGCGATCCGGTATCGGCTCTATACCAAGGCATCCGGCCTGGACCATGGCAGGCGATAATACAGGCACGACTGGCAGAATTCCAATTTAATTGCCATAAAATGCCAAGAAATTTAACTTGATCATTTACAAGCATTAGTTATGGTTCCTTGGGTCGTATTTGACATTCCGGAAAAATATTATGTGATCCGGTACCGGCTCCGTACCAAGGCGTCCGGCCTGGACTATGGCAGGCAATAATATATGCACGACTGACGGAATTCCAGTTTAAATGCCATAAAATGCCAAAAAATCTAATTTAATCATTTTGAAGCGTTGGTTATGGTTCCTTGGGTCGTATTTGATTTCCCAGAGAAATATCAAGTGATCCGGTACCGACTCCTTACCAACGCGTCCGGTCTGGACCATGGCAGGCGATAATACAGGCACGACTCGCGAAATTCCAATTTAATTGCCATAAAATGCCAAAAAATGTAACTTGATCCTTTCGAAAAGTTAGTTATGGTTTGCTGGGTTGTATTTGATGACCCGAAAAAATATCATGCGATCCGGTACCGTTTCCGTACCAAGGCGTCCGACCTGGACCGTGGATGGCGATAATATAGGCACGACTGGCTGAATTCCAGTTTAATTTCAATAAAATGCGAAAAAATGTACCTTGATCATTTCGTAGCATTGGTCATGGTTCCTTGGGTCATATTTGATGTCCCGGACAAATATCATGTGATCCGATACAGGCTTTGTACCAAGGCGTCCGGCCTGGACCATGGAAGGCGATAATACAGGCACGACTGGGGGAATTCGAATTTAATTGCCATAAAATGCCAAAAAATGTAACTTGATCATTTCGAAGCGTTGGTTATGGTTCCTTGGGTCGTATTTGATGTCGTGGAGAAATATCATGCGATTCGGTACCGGCTACGTACCAAGGCATCCGTCCTGGACCATGACAGGCGATAATACGGGCACGATTGGCGGAATTCCAGTTTAATTGCCATAAAATGCCAAATAATGTAGCTTGATCATTTCGAAGCGTTGGTTATTGTTCCTTGGGTTGTATTTGATGTCCCGGAAAAATATCATGTGACCCGGTACCGGCTCCGTACCAAGGCATCCGGCCTGGACCATGGCAGGCGATATTAAAGGCACGACTAGCGGAATTCCACTTTAATTGCCATAAAATACCAAAAAATGTAACTTGATCATTTTGAAGCGTTGGTTATGGTTCCTTGGTTTGAATTTGATTTCTTGGTAAATATCATGAGATTTGGTACCGCCTCCGTACCAAGGAATCCGACCTGGACCATGGCGGGCGATAATACAGGCATGACTGGCGGAATTCAAGTATAATTGCCATAAAATACCAAAAAATATAACTTGATCATTTTGAAGCGTTGGTTATGGTTCCTTGGGTCGTATTTGATGTCCCGGACAAATATTATGCAACCCAGTACCGGCTCCGTACCAAGGCGTCCGGCCTGGACCATGGCAGGCGATAATACAAGCACGACTGGCGGAATTCCAGTTTAATTGCCATAAAATGCCAAATAATGTAACTTGATCATTTCGAAGCGTTAGTTATGGTTCCTTGGGTCGTATTTGATGTCCCGGAGAAATATCATGTGATCCGGTACCGGCTCCTTCCCAAGGCATCCTTCCTGGACCATGGCAGGCGATAATACAGGAACGACTGACGGAATTCCAGTTTAATTGCCATAAAATGACAAAAAATGTAAATTTATCATTTCGAAGCTTTTGTTATGGTTCCTGGTGTCGTATTTGATGTCTCGGACAAATATCATGAGATTTGGTACCGGCTCCGTATCGAGGAGTCCTACCTGGACCATGGCAAGCGATAATACATGCATGACTGGCAAAATTCAAGTTTAATTACCATAAAATGCCAAAAAAGTAACTTGATCATTTCAAAGTGTTGGTTATGGTTCCTTGTGTCATATTTGATGTCCCGGACAAATATCACGCAATTCGGTACCGGCTACGAACCACGGCGTCCGACCTGGACCATGGAAGGCGATAATACAGGCACAACTGACGAAATTCTAGTTTAATTTCCATAAAATTCCAAAAAATGTAACTTAACCATTTCGAAGATTTGGTTATGGTTCCTTCGATTGTATTTGTTTTCCCGGAAAAATATCATGCGATCCGATATCAGCTCCATACCAAGGCGTCCGACCTAGACTATGGCAGGCTATAATACAGGCACGACTGGCGGAATTCCAGTTTAATTGCCATAAAATGCCAAAAAATGTAACTTGATCATTTCGAAGCGTTGGTTATGGTTCCTTGGGTCGTATTTGATGACCTGGTCAAATATCATGTGACCCGGTACCTGCTCTGTACCAAGGCGTCCGGCCTTGACCATGGCAGGCAATAATATAGGCACGACTGATTAAATTCTAGTTTAATTGCCATAAAATGCCAAAAAAATGGAACTTGATCATTTCGAAGCGTTGGTTATGGTTACTTGGGTTCGTATTTGATGTCCCGGACAAATACCATGCTATACGGTACCGGCTCCGTACCAAGGCGTCCGACCTAGACCATGGCAGGCTATAATAAAGGCATGACTGGCAGAATTCCAGTTTAATTACCATAAAATGTAAAAAAAATGTAACTTGATCATTTCGAAGCGTTGATTATGGTTTCTTGGGTAATATTTGATGTTCCGGTCAAATATCTTGTGATCCGGTACTGGCTTGGTACCAAGGCGTCCGGCCTGAACCATGGCAGGCGATAATTAGATGCACGACTCGCGGAATTCCATTTTAATTGCCATAAAATGCCAAAAATTGTAACTTGATTATTTCGAAGCGTTGGTTATGGTTCCTTGGGTAATATTTCATATCCCATACAAATATCATCTGACCCGGTACCGGCTTCGTACCAAGGCGTCCAGCCTGGACCATGGCAGGCGATAATACTAGCACAACTGTCGGAATTCCAATTTAATTGCCATAAAATGCCAAAAAATGTAACTTTATCATTTCGAAGCGTTGGCTATGGTTCCTTGGGTCATATTTGATATCCCGGACAAATATCATGCAATCCGGTACCGGCACCGTACCAGGGCATCCGGCCTAGACCATGGCAGGTGATAATACAGGCACGACTGGCGGAATTCCAGTTTAATTGGCATAAAGTACCAGAAATGTAACTTGATCATTTCGAAGCGTTGGTTATTGTTCCTTGTGTTGTATTTGATGCCCCGGACAAATATCATACAATCCGGTATCGGCTCTGTACCAAGGCATCCGGCCTGGACCATGGCAGGCGATAATACAGGCACGACCGGCGGAATTCCAATTTAATTGCCATAAAATGCCAAGAAATTTAACTTGATCATTTCCAAGCGTTGGTTATGGTTCCTTGGGTCATATTTGATGTCCCGAATGCAATCCAGTACCGGCTCCATACCAAGGCGTCCGACCTGGACCATGGTAGGCGATAATATAGGCACGACTAGCGGAATTACAGTTTAATTGCTATAAAATGCCAAAAAATGTAACTTGATCCTTTCGAAGAGTTGGTTATGGTTCCTTGGGTCATATTTGATGTCCCATAGAAATATCATGCGATACGCTACCGGCTCCGAACCAAGGCGTCCGGCATGGACCATGGCATGCGATAATACATGCACGATTGGCGGATATCAAGTTTAATTGCTATAAATTGCCAAAAAACGTAATTTGATCATTTAGAAACGTTGGTTATGGTTCTTTAGGTCGTATTTGATGTCCCGGACAAATATCATGCGATCCGGTACCGGCTCCATACCAAGGCGTCCGGACTGGACCATGGCGATACTACATGCACGACTGGCAGAATTCCAGTTTAATTGCCATAAAATGCCAAACAATGTAACTTGATCATTTCAAAGCATTAGTTATGTTTGCTTGGGTCGTATTTGATGTCCCAGAAAAATATCATGCGATCCGGTAACGGCTCCGTACCAAGGCGTCCGGTCTGGACCATGGCAGGAGATAATACAGGCACGACTGGTGGAATTCCAGTTTAATTGCCATAAAATGACAAAAAATGTAAATTGATCATTTCGAAGGATTGGTTATGGTTCCTTGCTTTTATTTGATGTCTCGGACAAATATCATGAGATTTGGTACCGACTCCGTACCGAGGAGTCCGACCTGGACCATGGCAGGAGATAATACATGCATGATTGACGGAATTCAAGTTTAATTGCCATAAAATGCCAAAAAAAGTAACTTGATCATTTTGAAGCGTTGGTTATGGTTCCTTGGGTCATATTTGATGTCTCCGATAAATATCATGCGATTCGGTACCGGCTACTTACAACGGCGTCCGGCCTGGACCATGCCAGTATATAATAAAGACACGACTGACGAAATTCCAAATTAATTGCCATAAAATGTCAAAAAATTTAACTTGACCATTTCGAAGAGTTGGTTATGGTTACTTGGGTTGTATTTGATGTCCTGGAAAAATATCATGCTATCCGGTATCAGCTGCATATCAACACGTCCGGCCTGGACCATGGATGGCGATAATACAGGCACGACTGACGGAATTCCAATTTAATTGCCACAAAATTCCAAAAAATGTAACTTGATCATTTCGAAGCATTGGTCATGGTTCCTTGGGTCGTATTTTATGTCCCAAAAAAATATCATGAGATCCGGTACCGGCTCCATACCAAGGCGTTCGGCCTGGACCATGGCAGGCGATAATACAGGCACGACTAGCGGAATTCCAATTTAATTGCCATAAAATACAAAAAAAATGTAATTTGATAATTTTGAAGCATTGGTTATGGTTTCTTGGGTCGTATTTGATGTCCCGGAGAAATATAATGTGACCCGGTACCGGCTCCTTACCAAGGCGTCCGGTCTGGACCATGGCATGCGATAATACAAGCACGACTGGCAGAATTCCAGTTTAATTGTTATAAAATGCCAAAAAAGTAACTTGATCATTTCAAAGTGTTGGTTATGGTTCCTTGGGTCGTATTTGATGTCCCTGACAAATATCATGCTATCCGGTACCGGCTCCGTACCAAAGTGTCCATCTGGACCATGGTAGGCGATAATACTGGCACGACTGGCAAAATTGCAGTTTAATTACCATAAAATGCCAAAAAATGTAACTTGATCATTTCGAAGCGTTGGTTATTGTTCCATGGATCGTATTTGATGTCCCAAAGAAATATCATGCGATCCGGTACCGGCTCTATACCAAGGCATCTGGCATGGACTATGGTAGGCGATAATACAGGCACGGCTGGCAGAATTCCAGTTTAATTGCCATAAAATTTCAAAAAATGTAACTTGATCATTTCAAAGAAATGGTTATGGTTCCTTGGGTCGTATTTTATGTCCCGGACCAATATCATGTGATTCGGTACCGGCTACGTACCAAGGCGTCCGGCCTGGAACATGGCAAGCGATAATACAGGCACGACTTGGCGGAATTCCAGTATAATTGCCATAAAATTCAAAAAAATGTAACTTGATCCTTTCGAAGAATTGGTTATGGTTTCTTGGGTTGTATTTGTTGTCCCGGACAAATATCATGCGGTCTGGTACCGGCTCCGTACCAAGGCATCTCGCCTGGACCATGTCAGGCGATAATACAAGCACGACTGGCAAAATTGAAGTTTAATTGCCATAAAATGCCAAAAAATGTAACTTGATCATTTTGAAGCGTTGCTTATGGTTCCTTCGGTCGTATTTGATGTCCCGGAGAAATATCAAGCGATGCGGTACCGGCTCTGTACCAAGGCATCTTGCATGGACTATGGCAGGCGATAATACAGGCACGGCTGGCGGAATTCCAGTTTAATTGCCATAAAATTCCAAAAAATGTAACTTGATCATTTCAAAGCAATGGCTATGGTTCCATGGGTCATATTTTATGTCCCGGACCAATATCATGTGATTCGGTACCGGCTCCGTACCAAGGCGTCCGGCCTGGAACATGGCAGGCGATAATGCGGGCACGACTTGGCGGAATTACAGTATAATTGCCATAAAATTCAAAAAAATGTAACTCGATCCTTTCGAAGAGTTGGTTATGGTTCCTTGGGTCGTATTTGATGTCCCAGAAAAATATCATGAGATCCGGTACTGGCTCCGTATTAAGGCGTCCGGCCTGGACCATGGCAGGATACAGGTACGACTGGCGAAATTCCAGTTTAATTTCCATAAAATGCCAATAAGTGTAATTTGATCGTTCGAAGCGTTGGTTATGGTTCCTTGGGTCGTATTTGATGTCTCGAAGAAATATCATGTGATCCCGTACCAGCTCCTTACCAAGGCGTCCGGTCTGGACCATGGCAGGCGATAATACAGGCACGACTTGTAGAATTCCAGTTCAATTGCCATAAAATGCCAAAATATGTAACTTGATCATTTCGAAGTGTTGGTTATGGTTCCTTGGGTCGTATTTGATGTCCCTGACAAATATCATGCTATCCGGTACCGGCTTCGTACCAAGGCGTCCAGTCTGGACCATGGTAGGCGATAATACAGGCACGAGTGGCGGAATTCCAGTTTAATTGGCATAAAATTCCAAAAAAATGTAACTTGATCATTTCGAAGCGTTGGTTAAGAATCCTTGGGTTGTATTTGATGTCCCGGAAAAATATCATGCGATTCGGTACCGGCTAGGTACCAAGGCGTCCGGCCTGGTCCATGGAATGCGATAATGCAGGCACGACTTAGCGGAATTCTAGTTTAATTGCCATAAAATGCGAAAAAATGTAACTTGATCCTTTTGGAAGAGTTGGTTTTGGTTTCTTGGGTTGTATTTGATGTCCTGTATAAATATCATGCGATCTGGTACCGGATCCTTACCAAGGTGTCTGGCCTGGACCATGGATGGCGATAATACAGGCACGACTGGCTGAATTCCAGTTTAATTGCCATAAAATGCCAAAAAATGTAACTTGGTCATTTTGTAGAGTTGGTTATGGTTCATTGGGTCATATTTAATGTCCCGGACAAATATCATGCGATCCGGTACCGGCTCCGTACCAAGGCGTCCGGCCTGGACCATGGCACGCGATAATACAGGCACGACTGGCAGATAATAGCCATAAAATGCCAAAAAATGTAACTTGATCATTTACAAGCATTGTGGTTCCTTGGTTCGTATTTGATGTCCCAAAGAAATATCACTCGATCCGGTACCGGCTCCATACCAAGGCGTCTGGCCTGGACCATGGCAGGCGATAGTACATGCACGACTGGCGGAATTCTAGTTTAATTGCCATAAAATGCAAAAAAATGTAACTTGATCATTTCAAAGTGTTGGTTATGGTTCCTTCTGTCGTATTTGATGTCCCGGAGAAATATCATGCAACAATCCACGCTGGTCCACGCCCCGAGTCGATCGGCGGACCGGCTCAACACCATTCCACGTCCGACCGGGGCGCATCGCCGGCCCCTATCCTCTTCCCTCCCGAAGATTTCAAGCACTCTTTGACTCTATTTTCAAAGTCCTTTTAATCTTTCCCTCGCGATACTTTTTCACTATCGGTCGCTCACCCGTATTTAGGCGATAATACAAGCACGGCTGGCGGAATTCCAGTTTAATTGCCATAAAATTCCAAAAAATGTAACTTGATCATTTCGAAGCGTTGGTTAAGAATCCTTGGGTTGTATTTGATTTCCCGGACAAATATCATGTTATTCGGTATCGGCTAGGTACGAAGGCATCCGACCTTGTCCATGGAAGGAGATAATGCAGGCACGACTTGGCGGAATTCTAGTTTAATTGCCATAAAATGCCAAAAAATGTAACTTGATCCTTTTGGAAGAGTTGGTTATGGTTTCTTGGGTTGTATTTGATGTCCCGGATAAATATCATGCGATCCAGTAGCAGATCCTTACCAAGGCGTCTGGCCTGGACCATGGATGGAGATAATACAGGCACGACGGGCTGAATTCTAGTTTAATTGCCATAAAATGCGAAAAAATGTAACT
The DNA here is from genome assembly GCA_005239505.1 of Nicotiana paniculata. Taxonomy (NCBI): domain Eukaryota; kingdom Viridiplantae; phylum Streptophyta; class Magnoliopsida; order Solanales; family Solanaceae; genus Nicotiana; species Nicotiana paniculata. Next base: position 28,132 of record ML364741.1, read on the forward strand.
TGGTCATTTTGTAGCATTGGTTATGGTTCATTGGGTCATATTTGATGTCCCAGAAAAATATCATGTGATCCGGTACCGGCTCTGTACCAAGGCGTCCGGCCTGGACCATGGCAGGCGATAATACAGGCACGACTTGCGAAATTCCAACTTAATTGCCATAAAATGCCAAAATATGTAAATTGATCATTTCGAAGCATTGGTTATGGTTCCTTGGGTCGTATTTGATGTCCCGGAGAAATATCATGTGATCCGGTACTGGCTCCATACCAATACGTCCGGCCTGGACCATGGATGGCGATAATACAGGCACGACTTGCGGAATTCTAGTTTAATAGCCATAAAATGCCAAAAAATGTAACTTGATCATTTTGTAGCGTTGTTTATGGTTCCTTGGGTCATATTTGATGTCCCTGAAAAATATCATGCTATCCGGTATCGAGTTCGTACCAAGGCGTCCAGTCTGGACCATGGTAGTTGATAATACAGACACGACTGGCGGAATTGCAGTTTAATTGCCATAAAATGCCAAAAAATGTAACTTGATTATTTCGAAGCGTTCCTTATGGTTCCTTGGGTCGTATTTGATGTCCCAGAGAAATATCATGCGATCGAGTAGCAGCTCCTTACCAAGGCGTCCGGCATGGACTATGACAGGCGATAATACAGGCACGGCTGGCGGAATTCTAGTTTAATTGCCATAAAATTCCAAAAAATGTAACTTGATCATTTCGAAGTAATGGTTATGGTTCCTTGGGTTGTATTTGATGTCCCGGAAAAATATCATGTAATTCGGTACCGGCTAGGTGCCAAGGCGTCCGGCCTGGAACATGGCAGGCGATAATACAGGCACGACTTGGCGGAATTCCAGTATAATTTCCATAAAATTCCAAAAAATGTAACTTTATCCTTTCGAAGAGTTGGTTATGGTTTCATGGGTTATATTTGATGTCCTGGACGAATATAATGCAGTCCGGTACTGGCTCCGTACCAAGGCATCCGACCTGGACCATGGCAGGCGATAATACAGGCACGACTGGCGGAATTCCAGTTTAATTGCCATAAAATGCCAAAAAATGTAACTTGATCATTCCAAAGTGTTGTTTATGGTTCCCTGGGTCGTATTTGATGTCCCGGAGAAATATCATGCGATCCGGTACCGTCTCCATACCAAGGCGTCCTTCCTGGACCTTGGCAGGCGATAATACATGCACGACTGGCGGAATTCCAGTTTAATTGCCATAAAATGCCAAAATTGTAACTTGATCATTTCGAAGTGTTGGTTATGGTTCCTTGGGTAGTATTTGATGTCCCGCAAAAATATCATGCGACCCGGTACCGACTCCGTACCAAGGCATCCGGCCTGGACCACGGATGGCGATAATACATGCACGACTGGCAGAACTCCAGTTTAATTGCCATAAAATGCCAAAAAATATAACTTGTTCATTTTGTAGCGTTGGTTATGGTTCTTTGGGTCTTATTTGATGTCCCGGACAAATATCATGCGATCCGGTACTAGCTCCGTACCAAGGCGTCCGGCTTGGACCATGGCAGGCGATAATTTAGGCACGACTGGCGGAATTCCAATTTAATTGCCATAAAAGGCCAAAAAATGTAACTTGATCATTTCAAAGCGTTGGTTATGGTTCTTTGGGTCGTATTTGATGTCTCGGGAAAATATAATGTGATCCGGTACCGGCTCTGTACCAAGGCGTCCGGACTGGACCATGGCAGGTGATAATACATGCACGACTGGCAGAATTCCAGTTTAATTGCCATAAAATTCCAACCAATGTAACTTGCTCATTTCGAAGTGGTGGTTATGGTTCCTGGGGTCGTATTTGATGTCCCAGAAAAATATCATGCGATCCGGTAACGGCTCCGTACCAAGGCGTGCGGCCTGGACCATGGCAGGCGATAATACAAGCAAGACTGGCGGACTTCCAGTTTAATTGGCATAAAATGACAAAAAATGTAAAGTGATCATTTCGAAGCATTGGTTATGGTTCCTTGTGTCGCATTTGATGTCTCGGACAAATACAATGAGATTTTGTACCGGCTACGTACCACGGCGTCCGGCCTGGACCATGGCAGGCGATAATACAGGCACGACTAACGAAACTCCAAATTAATTGCCATAAAATGTCAAAAAATATAACTTGACAATTTCGAAGAGTTGGTTATGGTTCCTTGGGTGATATTTAATGTCCCGAAAAAATATCATGCGACCTGGTCCCGACTCCGTACCAAGGCGTCCGGCCTGAACCATTGCAGGTGATAACACAGGCATGACTGGCGGAATTCCAGTTTAATTGCCATAAAATGCCAATAAATTTAACTTGATCATTTCGAAGTGTTGGTTATGGTTCCTAGGGTCATATTTGATATCCCAACAAATATCATGTGATCCGGTACCAGAACCGTACCAAGGCGTCCGGCCTGGACCATGTCAGGCGATAATATATGCACGAGTGACGGAATTCCAATTTAATTGCCATAAAATGCCGAAAAATGTAACTTGATGATTTCGAAGCATTGGTTATGGCTCCTTGGGTCGTATTTGATGTCCTGGAAAAATATCATGAGATCCGGTACTGGCTCTGTACCAAGGCGTCCGGCCTGGACCATGGCAGGATACAGGTACGACTGGCGGAATTCCAGTTTAATTGCCATAAAATGCCAATAAGTGTAATTTGATCGTTCAAAGCGTTGGTTATGGTTCCTTGGGTCGTATTTGATGTCCCGGAGAAATATCATGTGATCCCGTACCAGCTCCTTACCAAGGCGTCCGGTCTGGACCATGGCAGGCGATAATACATGCACGACTTGTAGAATTCCAGTTCAATTGCCATAAAATGCCAAAAAATGTAACTTGATCATTTCGAAGTATTGGTTATGGTTCCTTGGGTCGTATTTGATGTCCCTGACAAATATCATGATATCCGGTACCGGCTCCGTACCAAGGCGTCCAGTCTGGACCATGGTAGGCGATAATACAGGCACGACTGGCGGAATTGCAATTTAATTGCCATTAAATGCCAAAAAATGTAACTTGATCATTTCAAAGCGTTGCTTATGTTTCCTTGGGTCGTATTTGATGTCCCGGAGAAATATCATGCGATCAGTACCGGATCCATACCAAGGCATCTGGCATGGACTATGGCAGGCGATAATACAGGCACGGCTGGCGGAATTCCAGTGTAATTTCCATAAAATTCCAAAATATGTAACTTGATAATTTTGAGGCAATGGTTATGGTTCCTTGGGTCGTATTTTATGTCCCGAACCAATGTCATGTGATTCGGTACCGTCTACGTACCAAGGCGTCCGGCCTAGAACATGGCAGGCGATAATACAGGCACGACTTGGCGGAATTCCAATATAATTGCCATAAAATTCAAAAAAACGTAACTTGATTCTTTCGAAGAGTTGGTTATGGTTTCTTGGGTTGTATTTGATGTCCCGGACCAATATCATGTGATTCGGTACCGGCTACGTACCAAGGCATCTGGCTTGGAACATGGCAGGTGATAATATAGGCACGACTTGGCGGAATTCCAGTATAGTTGCCATAATATTCCAAAAAATGTAACTTGATCCTTTCAAAGAGTTGGTTACCGTTTCTTGGGTTGTATTTTATGTCTCGGACAAATATCATGCGGTCCGGTACCGACTCCGTAAAAAGGCATCTTGCCTGGAAACCGGCAGGCCATAATATAAGCACGACTGGCAGAATTCAAATTTAATAGCCATAAAATGCCAAAAAATGTAACTTGATCATTTCCAAGCATTGTGGTTCCTTGGGTCGTATTTGATGTCCGAAGAAATATCATGCGATCCGTTACCGACTCCGTACCAAGGTGTCCGGCCTGGACCATGGCATGCGATAATATAGGCACGATTGGCGGAATTCAAGTTTAATTGCCATAAATTGCCAAAAAATGTAACTTGATCATTTAGAAGCGTTAGTTATGGTTCTTTGGGTCGTATTTGATGTCCTGGAAAAATATCATGCGATCCGGTATCGGCTCCGTACCAAGGCGTCCGGACTAGACCATGGAGGGCGATAATACATGCACAACTGGCAAAATTTCAGTTTAATTGCCATAAAATGCCAAACAATGTAACTTGATCATTTCGAAACGTTGGCTATGGTTCCTTGGGTCGTATTTGATTTCCCAAAAGAATATCATGTGATCCGGTAACGGCTCCGTACCAAGGCGTCCGGCCTGGACCATGGCAGGTGATAATACAAGCATGACTGGCGGAATTCCATTTTAATTGCCATAAAATGACAAAAAAATGTAAATTGATCATTTTGAAGCATTGGTTATGGTTTCTTGTGTCGTATTTGATGTCTCGGAAAAATATCATGAGATTTGGTACCGGCTCCGTACCGAGGAGTCCGACCTGGACCATGGCAGGCGATAATACATGCATGACTCGCGGAATTCAAGTTTAATTGCCACAAAATTCCAAAGAAAGTAACTTGATCATTTCGAAGCGTTGGTTATGGTTACTTGGGTCATATTTGATGTCCCGGACAAATATCATGTGATTCGGTACCGGCTCTGTACCACGGCATCCGGCCTGGACCATGCCAGGCGATAATACAGGCACGACTCACGGAATTCCAGTTTAATTGCCATAAAATGTCAAAAATGTAACTTGACCATTTCGAAGAGTTGGTTATGGTTTTTAGGGTTGTATTTGATGTCCCGGAAAAATATCATGTGATTCGGTATCGGCTCCATACTAAGGCGTCCGGCCTGGACCATGGCAGGCGATAATACAGGCACGACTCACGGAATTCCAGTTTAATTGCCATAAAATGCCAAAAAAGTAACTTGATCATTTCGAAGCGTTGGTTATGGTTCCTTGTGTCGAATTTTATGTCTCGGACAAATATCATGAGATTGGTACCGGCTCCGTACCGAGGAGTCCGACCTGGATCGTGGCAGGCGATAATACATGCATGACTGGCAGAATTCAAGTTTAATTGCCATAAAATGCCAAAAAAGTAACTTGATCATTTCGAAGCGTTGGTTATGGTTCCTAGGGTCGTACTGATGTCCCGGACAAATATCATGGTACCCTGTACCGGCTATGTACCACGGCGTCTGGCCTGGACCATGGGAGGCGATAATACATGCACGACTGACGGAATTCCAATTTAATAGCCATAAAAGGCCAAAAAATGTAACTTGATCGTTTAGAAGCGTTGGTTATGGTTCCTTGCGTCATATTTAATGTCCCGGAAAAATATCATGCGACCCGGTACAGGCTCCGTACCAAGGCGTCCGGCCTGGTACATGGCAGGTGATAACACAGGCACGGCTGGCGGAATTCCAATTTAATTGCTATAAAATGCCAACAAATGTAACTTGATCATTTCTAAGCGTTGGTTATGGTTCCTTGGGTCATATTTGATATCCCGGACAAATATCATGCAATCCGGCACCGTACCAAGGCGTCCGGCCTGGACCATGGCAGGCGATAATATATGCACGACTGACAGAATTCCAATTTAATTGCCATATAATGCCAAAAAATGTAACTTGATCAATTCAAAGCATTGGTTATGGTTCCTTGGGTCGTATTTAATGTCCCGGACAAATATCATGAGATCCAGTATCGGCTCCATACCAAGGCGTCCGGCCTGGACCATTGTAGGCTTTAATACAGGCACTACTGGCAGAATTCAAGTTTAATTGCCATAAAATGCCAAAAAATGTAACTTGATCATTTCGAAGTGTTGGTTACGGTTCCTTGGGTCGTATTTGATGTCCCTGACAGTATCATGTTATCCGGTACCGGCTCCGTACCAAGGGGTCCAGTCTGGACCATGGTAGGCGATAATACAAGCACGATTGGCAGAGGTGCAGTTTAATTGCCATAAAATGCCAAAAAATGTAACTTCATCATTTCGGAGCGTTGCTTATGGTTCCTTGGGTCGTATTTTATGTCCCGAAGAAAGATCATGCGATCCGGTACCGGTTCCGTACCAAGGCGTCTGGCATGGACTATGGAGGCGATAATACAGGCACGACTGGCGGAATTCCAGTTTAATTTCCATAAAATTCCAAAAAATGTATCTTGATCATTTCCAAGCAATGTTTATGGTTCCTTGGGTCGTATTTGATGTCCCGGACCAATATCATGTGATTCGTTACCGGCTACGTACCAAGACGTCCGGCCTGGGACATGGCAGGCGATAATACATGCACGTCTTGGCGGAATTCCAGTATAATTTAATAAAATTCCAAAAAATGTAACTTGATCCTTTCGAAGAGTTGGTTATGGTTGCTTGGGTTGTATTTGATGTCCCCGAAGAATATCATGCAGTCCGGTACCAGCTCCGTACCAAGGCATCTGGCCTGGACCATGGGAGGCGATAATACATGCACGACTGACGGAATTCCAGTTTAATAGCCATAAAATGCCAAAAAATGTAACTTGATCATTTAGAAGCGTTGGTTATGGTTCCTTGCGTCATATTTAATGTCCTGGAAAAATATCATGCGACCCGGTAAAGGCTCCGTACCAAGGCGTCAGGCCTGGAACATGGCAGGTGATAACACAGGCACGGCTGGCGGAATTCCAATTTAATTGCTATAAAATGCCAACAAATGTAACTTGATCATTTCTAAGTGTTGGTTATGGTTCCTTGGGTCATATTTGATATCCCGGATAAATATCATGCAATCCGGCACCGTACCAAGGCGTCCGGCCTGGACCATGGCAGGCGATAATATATGCACGACTGACAGAATTCCAATTTAATTGCCATAAAATGCCAAAAAATGTAACTTGATCAATTCAAAGCGTTGGTTATGGTTCCTTGGGTCGTATTTAATGTCCCGAAAAAATATCATGAGATCCAGTATCGGCTCCATACCAAGGCGTCCGGCCTGGACCATGGTAGGCTTTAATACAGGCACGACTGGCAGAATTCAAGTTTAATTGCCATTTCGAAGTGTTGGTTACGGTTCCTTGGGTCGTATTTGATGTCCTTGACAGTATCATGTTATCTGATACCGGCTCCGTACCAAGGGGTCCAGTCTGGACCATGGTAGGCGATAGTACAGGCACGATTGGCAGAGGTGCAGTTTAGTTGCCATAAAATGCCAAAAAATGTAACTTCATCATTTCGAAGCGTTGCTTATGGTTCCTTGGGTCGTATTTTATGTCCCGAAGAAAGATCATGCGATCCGGTACCGGTTCCGTACCAAGGCGTCTGGCATGGACTATGGACGCGATAATACAGGACGACTGGTGGAATTCCAGTTTAATTTCCATAAAATTCCAAAAAATGTATCTTAATCATTTCCAAGCAATGGTTATGGTTCCTTGGGTCGTATTTGATGTCCTGGACCAATATCATGTGATTCGTTACCGGCTACGTACCAAGGCGTCCGGCCTGGGACATGGCAGGCGATAATACATGCACGTCTTGGCGGAATTCCAGTATACTTTCAATAAAATTCCAAAAAATGTAACTTGATCCTTTCGAAGAGTTGTTTATGTTTTCTTGGGTTGTATTTGATGTCCCCGAAGAATATCATGCAGTCCGGTACCAGCTCCGTACCAAGGCATCTGGCCTGGACCATGGCAGGCGATAATACATGCACGACTGGCAAAATTCCAATTTAATAGCCATAAAATGCCAAAAATATAACTTGATCATTTCCAAACGTTGTGGTTCCTTGGGTCATATTTGATGTCCCGGAGAAAAATCATGTGATCCGGTACTAGCTCCATACCAAGGCGTCCGTCCTAGACCATGGCAGGCGATAATACATGCACGACTGGCGGAATTCCGGTTTAATTGCCATAAAATGCCAAAACATGTAATTTGATCATTACGAAGCGTTAGTTATGGTTCCTTGGGTCGTATTTGATGTCGTGGAGAAATTTCATGCTATCCTGTACCGGCTCCATACCAAGGCGTCCGATCTGGACCATGGCAGGCGATCATACATGCACGACTGGCGGAATTCCAGTTTAATATCCATAAAATGCCAAAAAATGTAACTTGATCATTTCGAAGCGTTAGTTATGGTTCCTTGGGTCGTATTTGATGTCCCGCAAAAATATCATTCTACCCGGTACCGGCTACGTACCAAGGCGTCGGCCTGGACCATGGAAGACGATAATACAGGCACGACTCACGGAATTCAAGTTTAATTGCCATAAAATGCCAAAAAATGTAACTTGATCATTTCAAAGCGTTCGTTATGGTTCCTTAGGTCGTATTTGATGTCCCGGAGAAATATCATGTGATCTGGTACCGGCTCCCTATATAGGCGTCCGACCTAGACTATGGCAGGCGATATTACAGGCACGGCTGGCGGAATTCCAGTTTAATTGCCATAAAATTCAAAAAAATGTAACTTGATCATTCTGAAACGTTGGTTATGGTTCCTTCGGTCATACTTGATATCCCAGACAAATATCATTCGATCCGGTACCGGCTCCGTACCAAGGCGTCCAGCCTGGACCATGGCAGGCGATAATACATGCACGACTGGTGGAATTCCAGTTTAATTGCCATAAAATGCCAAAAAATGTAACTTGAACATTTCGAAGCGTTGGTTATGGTTCCTTTGGTAATATTTCATATCCCAGACAAATATCATGCAATCCGATATCGTCTACGTACCAAGGCGTCTGGCCTGGAACATGGCAAGCGATAATAGAGGCACGACTTGGCGAAACTCCAGTTTAATTGCCAAAAAATTCAAAATAATGTAACTTGATCCTTTCAAAGAGTTGGTTATGGTTTCTTGGGTTGTAATTGATGTCCCGGAAAAATATCATGCGATCCGGTACTGGCTTCGTACCAAGGCGTCCGGCCTAGACCATGGCAGGAGATAATACAGGCACGACTGGCGAAATTCCAGTTTAATTCCCATAAAATGCCAAACAATATAATTTGATCATTTCGAAGCATTGGTTATGGTTCCTTGGGTCGTATTTGATGTCCCTGACAAATATCATGCGATCCGGTATCGTATCCATACCAAGGCACCCGGCCTGGACCATTGCAGGCGATAATACAGGCACGACTGGTGGAATTCCAATTTAATTGCCATAAAATGCCAAAAAATGTAACTTTATCATATCCAAGCGTTGAATATGGTTACTTGGGTCATATTTGATGTCCAGGTCAAATATGTGATCCGGTACCGGCTTCCTACCAAGGCATCCAGCCTGGACCATGGCAGGCGATAATACATGCACGACTGGCGGAATTCCAGTTTAATAGCCATAAAATGCCAAAAAATGTAACTTGATCATTTCCAAGCATTGTGGTTCCTTGGGTCATATTTGATGTCCGAAGAAATATCATGCAATCCGGTACCGGCTCCGTACCAAGGCGTCCGGCCTGGACCATTGCATGCGATAATATAGCCACGATTGGCGGAATTAAAGTTTAATTGCCATAAATTGCCAAAAAATGTAACTTGATCATTTAGAGGCGTTGGTTATGGTTATTTGAGTCGTATTTGATGTCCTGGAAAAATATCATGCGATCCGGTATCGGCTCCGTACCAAGGCGTCCGGACTAGATCATGGAGGGCGATAATACATGCTCGACTGGCAGAATTCCAGTTTAATTGCCATAAAATGCCAAACAATGTAACTTGATCATTTCGAAGCATTGGTTATGGTTGCTTGGGTCGTATTTTATGTCCCAGAAAAATATCATGCGATCCGGTAGCGGCTCCGTACCAAGGCGTCCGGCCTGGACCATGGCAGGCGATAATACAGGCACGACTGGCGGAATTCCAGT